>CM062811.1:455207383-455264883 GCA_031772625.1 Pinus tabuliformis
TTTTGTCACAACGGAATAAGTCGATCTTGCGAACAAGATAGACCTTCCTAGAATTCTAAATAGACCTATGACAAGCAAACCAACCAGACACTATCTTTCTCTAAATATGCTTTGACAAACACAGCAAACAAGTGTTTTTAGGGCCTACCTTAGGTCCAACGCAAGCTTGTGGGTGCCCTCGCTTCTTTGATCCAAATGAGCTCCTTTTCGTGAATCTGCAAACACAAACAAGGCAAAAACAAATTAAATAGCACCTGAAAGCCAATTGCATAAAACATATTTAACATGAAAGTCAAGGAGTCCATGAAACAAATAACATAGGATACTTGTTGAGAAAAATGAGTTTGATTGTATTAATTCAAAAGAAGAAGAACTTTACAACCTTTGCCTTGATGCTGTACAAGCTCCTCCCAGGGTCCAGCAAGAAGTCTCCTCTACTTTGACAAGTTTCACTCACTCCCCAATGAAGCCAAAAAGATGTGCGATCTCTCCTCTTAAGCTCAACTAGGAAGTCTTGATTTCACCAGCATTTACCCTAAAAAATGTTCAGCTTCTAACCTCCCCAGCAACCAACCCAATGCCTATATTTATACTGCAATGGAGGGAGGTTACTAGGTCCTCCTTCAAAGGGATAGCTCCTCTCATCAAGGGATTAGCTCCTTCTCTTTTGGTATGCATGAACCACCTTAGAGCAAACAATCCACGTCAAAATTCCTTCTAGAAACCTCTAGAATTAACCCAAAGTGAGTTTTTTAAGATAAAACTTGCGCCTTTTGACTTTCACAGGGGTCCGCACCTACACCGTTAGGGATAGAGCGGGCAGGTACGCAGCTTTTGTACACAGAAGGTGCAGGACCGCAGGTGACCATGAGAGAAAGTGCGGAACCAGAGTTACATTGATTTTTAATGTCTTTCTCTCATTTCCAAAGCTTGATTAGAAGAGCTGAGGTCTGAGACTTGCTTAGGAGGACAGTACAAGTGATGATAGAGTCATACTGATTGCAAATAATCATGGTAACAATATTTTTGTGTAAGAAGATTGTAGTTAAGATTAGCGTCAACCATCTCTACTTTGACGTGTACTGTCTTGCCCTCCAAAGTAATGGCAAGGTTGGGAAGGACATTGAATGGTCATTAATTGCATCCGTCAATTGCTTCCAAAGTGTTAGCAGGCTAGTTCAGAGTAGGAGAACCAATTGCCTTCCAAAAAGTGATATAAATGATGTAGGTAGAAGCACCTTCATTAATGACGGTCCTATGAATGGTTTTCTCATTTATTATCACCTGAATGAGAAAGGAAATTTGATGAGGTAAACGCTGAACGTGGTTTTCCAGATCAAAACAAATTATATTAGGGCTAGTTGGATCAATACCCCTAATAGCTGATAGTAAAGATTTCCACTGAGAAGGACAACTTTGAAGGACCTCGAGAGTATACATAGTTGATGGCGCTTCAACCAAATCTTCAACAATGTTATAATGTTGAGTAGCTCGAGCATTTGGATTGTACAAGGACTTTCGTAGCACACCTCAAGGGGGTGGTCGAATGGCAGAACTAGGATTATATTGCTCTGTATGGAGAGGAATAGAACTAGGATTATATCGCTCTATATGGAGAGGACTAGAACTAGAGAGTGTAGAAGAAGAAGGGGTACCTTATTTCTCTTTCCCTGCTATCGGGGTAGGAGTTTGATAATCTTTTGACCTAGTAGCCACAATAATCGGTGTATTCATCATGAACACTTGTGAATCTGTGGAAGCAGATGACTGAGGCTGGTCTACCATTTGGGTCTGCTAGGATGGAAAGGGCTCTTTCAGGATATTTGGGGTCCCTTTGAACAAATGACTAACTTCGGACCATCTAGGACAATCCTTATTATAGTGATAATCCTCACAAATGAGGCATGGATATTTGGGCTTCCATTGGGAAGCATCACCAGCAGACAACTTAGGAGGACCTGTTTCGGGTCATCGGCTTTACCCTTGCCCTTGCCTTTCTTCATACTTTAGAGGATTTGTCTGTTGTAGTAGACTAGACAGTGTGAACCTATGAGGTTTTATTAGGGCCTAATGAACTGTGAGAGGAATCATTAGAAGCAGTATTGGAGACCAACTTCTATTTGGAAGAAGATTTTGTAGGGGTTTGAGTCACTGAACTAATTAATCCATCAACAAGAGGTGTCACTGGAGACTTAGATATCGTCAAACTAGATGATGGTCTGGGCACATTAGGTAACACATCATATAACGTGACAGATTGTGAATAGATGAGGTCTAGGAACTGATGATGCGTGATGGCTTATTCCTCAGTGACGCATCCACCCATAGCAATGTCCTCAACAATTTTATTGACGAATTATTTGGTGAACCACTCGGTCAACAACTGATCAACAATGTCAAACTTAATCAGGTGACGCCTGTGTCTCCATTCATGGATATGATCGGAGATGTGGGTCGTAGTGTCTTTCTTAAGTGACGTTAGTAGATGGGTGCCAGTTTCATAGCAAACAGGCAACTGGAAATGCGTGATAAATGCCATGGTGAGAGTGTTAAAGTCATGATAGTTATTTTGAGGTAGTTTGATATACCACTTGGTTGCACCACCTATAAGAGTTCATTGGAAAAGCCGAAGACGAATAGAATCATCAATGTAGGAATTCGAGGAGCACCAGAGATGATATGTCATCAGGGGGGCTTGTGGATCCTCTTTCACTTTTCCTTCAAACTTCAGACAATAGCTCAGGATATTGGATGGAACTGGAGGCTAGTATGGAGAATGAAGAATCAAGTCATTCGTGAGTGTAGACACATATGGCGATTCCATTGTAGCCAAGAATGACAATTGGGTATTGAAAGGCATTTGAGGTCGATAAGGGGGCCCAACTGGCAGGACCCATCCCTGCCGGTAAGGATTTTGTCCCCATAGTGGAGTGGAGGGTTTTGTCCATACGACATTTCATTTGTCCCCCAATGTAGGTTACCTTGCCCGTAGGGATGATTCTGACCTTGAAAGCCTTGAAAATCTCCAGCCACAGGCCGCTGATAAGAAACATACGGGTTAAAAGGTTATTGAGCCTGCTGGCCTTGGACATATGGATTTTGTGCCTGATATCCCTGAGCATAAGGGTTTTGGACCTGTTGCCCCTGGACAAAAGGGTTTTGGACCTGCTACCCTTGGACGTAAGGATTTTGCACTTGCTTCCCTTGGACATAAGGATTTTTGACATTCTACCCTTGGACAAAAGGATGTTGAACTTGTTTCCCTTGGACATAAGGATTTTGCGCCTGCTGCTACAAGAATTGACCCTGAACTTGCCCTTGCAAAGATTGACCTTGTTGATATGAGTATAAAGGTGGTTGTATCCTGGGTTGATCTTGTTGCTGCAAGGGCTGACCTTGGGGCTATAAAGGTTGTCTGTGTGGCTATAGATTTTGACTTTGTGAAGGCATAAAATGGGAGGATTGTGGTGCATACTACACTTATGGCTACATGGTTTGCTGCAATGGTTGTGAGGGTTTCCCCTGATGTTTTTGTAGTTTTCCTTGTTGGGGCATCATTTGGCCTTGCTACTGCATGGATGGCACTTGATATAACAAAGGTTTCCCTTGCTGCTGCAGAAGTTGTTTTTGTTGCTGCAAGCATACTTGAAGAGTTCCTGGAATGACACCTTGAAAGTTCTCGAACTTTATCTAGCCATACCCACCATGCGCGATAGATGGACTAGGCTAGACATAAGGTCCAGGCTGAGGGATGTAGGGAGGATTAACCATTGCTTGTGAAACATATGGAAAATAAGGAGGTTGGTACTGAACTTGCCATATTGTGTTGTTGGTACTGGATTTTACTTGACCCAGATGGACGAACAGGGTTTGGTTGTTGGTACTGGACATTGCTTGATCTAGCAGGACCAACAAGGTTTAGAATGGCACCCGAAGAGGTTTGGTTCATTCCAACCATGTGAGCTTGTGAGCCACTCATATTGGTCGTACCAGACATCATAAAGACATTTGGACTTTTCCCCCCAGGTGGTGGCACAGCTTGTCCACTTACTGGAGGGATTGAAGAACTGACAAAGACATGACTGGGAGACTATCAGTTGAACCATACAGGTTACTTGGACTGACGAAACAAGAGTATTCAGAACGATGGGTTGTACTAGAACTAAAGTAATAGCATAATGCACCATCGGTTGGGAGGTAGGGATCTGAATGAATGGATCTGAGGTAGGCATAGCGCCAGATGCCTAGATAGGGTTGTGATATAGCGATGAGGCAGCAGGCGTATTTGAAACTAATTGAACTAAAGTCACATAATTTCACGGTAACTTAGGATGAACACTAGTTGGAATGCTTCCCGTGTAAGGGAAACCTTCAGGAGGGAAATGATATTCCTGTTCCTTGACTATGCGTGGAGTGGAAACTTTTGAGTGACCCAGAGACGAGACTGGGATTTCACCTTCTGATTCCATGGGTGAATAAAGGTGATGACGGACTACTGAAGATGTTCGAGGGGATAATTCCAAAGGAATACCTGAGTGATTGTATGGACTGTACGAATGCTGTGGTGATATCACAACAGGATCGAACAAAGGATTCGGGGAATAAACAACTAGTCCAAGCTAACCTTCTGGAGTCAGCAAACTCTCAGGAGTCTCGATAGGATTATCGGTAGATTCTGTGCCAATGTGAGAAAGTGAACTAGTATTTGAGGGAGGGGGAGGACAAGATGACAAAGTTTGAATGCTCAAAACAATTCCAAGTTCAACACCTTGGTCCTCAAGTGACTGTGGCAATTCAGGGAAAGGCTCCTCAGATGATCTTTCAGACAGAGGAGATGAAGAGGAACTAGGTGAACTTGATGGTTCAGCCATGATGATCTTGTCTCAATTAACCAGAAGAGAGAGATTGATTCTAAGGTTTTAAAATGTATTTAAAGGTATACTCACAATGTGGTCTAGAAAAAGATGAACAAGAATGTTATATGATCGTGGGCAATAAATTTGTAATACACAGAAATAAACTGGTGCTCTTTCATGTTTTAAGAGTCGAGAAAGAAGAAAAGGTTACTCTATCACTTTTGGTTTGAAATGAGCTCGAAAGGACAAGCACTAGGGTGATCTTTTATATTTAGTGAGCAAAAAAGATCAAAATGACTACTTAGGATGATCTAGAAAAAAAGGATTACTAGGGACCGTGAACTGCAGAATACCTCCAGGCGAACCGAGAAGTACGGGTAGGAAATCTCCTCGAATGATGTGTTCAGTGTATCATGTTTACAAGGCAGAAGACTCAACTTCCTATGGATAAAGGATTGCAACCTAGTGGGGCCTCCCTTTATATACGTGACAGTATGGGGAGCACAAGTCCTTACTAGCATTGTCTAGTGCCAAAGAAAATGACAGCTGCTAGGTTTAAAGACGCCAGAACACGTCTCTAGCCTAGAGCTTCTAAACGTGATTGTTAGGTTTCAAATATGTCTTAGGTTAATTGAATACATTTTAGAGTTTATCTTGAAATTATGTCTCAGTTTTCAGGCCTTATCGATGTGACTATAAAAACTCCTATATGCAGTTAAATGAGACAAGACCCTTTCAATTCGATGAATTGTTTACACTGAATAGAGTAGAAAACACACTCAATGCAACAAACAAGAAATTGAAAGCAAAATGACATTTTCACTATTTCATTTTTTGAAAACAAAATGATGAAAAACTCTTTCCAATTCCTATATTTCCCATCAAACACACTTCAAGTAGTCCTTTCACTAGTAAAGAGAATCCATTTCTTTTCCAATGCAAATGATGATGCAACTCTAGTCTTCAACGATGCTAACTAATGTAACATATTGCTTCAGCAATCTACAACTATGTATTTTGCAATGAAATGAGAAAGCGAATCTTTCAATGAAAAATTTTTAAATCATTCAAACTTAAGAAAATGCAAGGCACAAAAAAGAATTCCTTCCAAACTTATGAAGCAAAGACTCAACCAAGAACAAGATGAGCAATGTGATCTATGCCTGAAAGGAGATGCTTAATCAACAAACGAAGCTTTTCAAACTTGTTAAATGGAAATCAAAGCAACAAAAGGACTAATGAATGAAATTCAAGGAGGAACTTAACTATTGGCTTGACCTGCTAAGCACACAAACAGGTGAATGGATTGTTAGGGTTCTATGACTTATAGGATATCAAGGTGATTAAGCATGTCACAGTTTGCAGGTTTCAAATTGTTCATAGATTTTAATATTCAATTGATTTAACAAAAAAAAAGAAATGAAAAGAGAGTGTATGAAAAAGAAAACAAAAGAAGAACAAAAAAGAAAAACACCAAAAAGTTGTTCAAATCATACAGTATAAACACGTTGAACAAATTTCAATTTATGTCATAGGTTAGAAAATAAATATTTTCCAAACAGCTTAATCTTGGCAAATCAATAGCTAGGTAGAAAATAAAATTGGTTCAACTATTTAATCTGGACCAAGAGGAGAAATAAGTGATAGAGTAGGTTAGGTTTTGAAAGAAAAAGAGATGAAAAAAAGAGGAAAGGGTCTGCAAGTCTAAGTGCACCCTGCAAACGGAAAATAACAAAAATGTTAGGCTATAGAACAAGGGTAGGTAGATTGAGAATAGAATGACAAATGCTAATGTTGTCCTAAGGTCAGAGAGAAAAAAAAAAAACCAAGAAGGGGCATTATATTACTTTGATATCATTATTTCCTTAAACTTTAAATATATAGTATGTCCCTCATTTATCACCTGACCCCACCATGCACTCACCCATCACATCATGTTTATTCTACCCACCAGCTATCACTCCATCCCCACTCACTCCACCTGATCTAACGGCCCACATCCTCTTTCGGACCCCCCCACACCCTCCAAAAGCTAACCCCCTCAGGAGGGGTTCGAAGTCGGTGGTTTACACTCCCCTACATGTCACACCCTCATGATTTCACACCCCCTTTCATACCACCTACCGCTCCCCAAGCCCCGAAAAGCTATATTTGATACCACAAACCGCTCACCCATTCGACTGTTGGGCACCCGCCACCTCAATGTGCTAAGTTCTCCCATCCACCCAATCACTTCCATTCCCTCTATTGGGAAATAAATGGGTTGGGCCATTAGCCAACGGACCCACGCAAAATCAAGCCAATCCAACGGCACAATTACAAATCATAAAACCACTAGTTCATGCCGTTTTCAAATTTTAACTGTTATTGTTCACTTGCAAGCAATTCTCCACTCCATTCTACCATTATCAAGAATGCACAGTGAAACCAAAGTACAATAATACAGTGTAGGATTACTCAGTTTCTTTTCGAAATCATCATTTCCCACTCTTGAATCCTGTTTAAATCCTTATTCTTTCTCCCTCACTGAAATCCCACTTCTTTTATCCCTTTTTGTTACAGATTTAGCATAGGACAATTTCCAGAGGAAAGCCGTAGAGAAAGCAGAAATGGCACCAAAGAGGAAAGAACCAAAAGTATTCAACCCAATGGTGCACCCACCACTAGATTTAGATCATTTACCACTGGACGAGGGGGGTTACAAGATCCATGAAACCCTCTCAGTATTTGATTTGTTTAATATATATTGTTGGTGGGAGGACAAATTCATGGAGGAAATGGATGACATAGGCCTTTGGGACACTAACCTGCCATTCTATATCTTCCCTAAAACACATAGTTGTCCAGAATTGATCAGGAAGTGCCATTCATGTTACAATCCATAAGAAAGAGCAGTGATGGCCCCAACAGGACATATTTTATTCACAATTGATGCTCAATCCATCATGCAGATGATGCAAGCCCCAGTTATTGAAGGAGTTTTTCCCTTTTCACATGAAGTTCTAATTGAAATGTACCAAAATCTTGATTTCTCCAAGAGAGCTAAGACATTAGAACTTTTCATGGCTGAGAACACACCTCTACTAAGAAAAAACCATCCTTATTCCTCCTCTATTTTCCCTGACAGAACCAGACATATTGCCACAGTTCTTTCATATTTACTTGGCTATTATTCTGACCATTGGATTGATGAAGCTATTATAGCTTTCCTATCTATCCTCTCAACTTAATCCAAGCCTTCTATCCTTTTCAACTTCAACCAGTTTCTAGCAGATGCAATCCATGAACAACTGGTCAATTTCTTCACAGATGAAGTTTTTCATTACTCCTCGGTGTTTGTTTACATGCTTTTGTATTTTCAAGCAGACAGATTCTAGTTTTCATTAACCAAAATGAATGAGGAAGGTGAACCTCAACCAGTAATATTTTGGATAACATTGGTAATGATATATCAAAATGATTTTAGCTACAAGACATTTGTGGAAATGTTTGTTCACCCAGCAATGAGCCTCCTCTGTGTGACAGCAGAACCAAGGATAAATGAAGATATAAAGAGAATTATGCAACTGTATGATCAAGCCAGAACTGGTGATTGGTACTTGTACCAAAACTACACTAAAATAAGAGTGTATGGCTATGAGTTAGCCCCCTACAAGCTACCAAAGTTCCTCCCCATGAGGATATTTGCATTGTAGTACATTAGACAGATGATTAGTGCAGATGAGATGCATTTTGTATCAGCCAAGAAGAAATACCAATTCAAGATCAAGTCCCAAATTGGTTCCTTCATTTGCAACAACAGAGCTATAAGAGAGGAGGAAGACAAAATATTAAGAGAGATGAATTTCACCAATAGCTTCACATGGTCTTATGACCCATGGGGCATTATTTCCAAGAAGAGGGTGGAAAATAAGTCAACTGCCTACATCCATACTCAAATGCCCGAAATTGAGAAATATATGAATCAGATAGAATGGATGCCTGATACATTACAGGAGGCGGAGGAGCAAGTAATATCCTCTTCCAGTGCACAGACTCAAAGACAGTAGGAGAAACAAATTACTGAAGAAACATAGTTACCGATCAAATGGGAACTATTACCTCCAAATGGGCACTCGAGCCAAAAATCCCCAAAAAAACATGAAAAGACACCTTGAAATCGAAAAGTGTTGATGCCGAAACAAAGTTTTTTTTTCAAAGTAAATTTTTGATATTTTTTAAAAATAACAGTAAGAAATAATAAAAGCCATTTTGTTTGGTGCAAAAGACACCTTGAAATCGAAAAGTGTTGATGCCGAAATAATGTTTTTTTTTCTTTTTTCTTCAGGGTACATTTTCAACACTTTTTATTAATGATGTTAAAAACAAAATATCATGACTCTAAAAAACTTTAAATTTCCAATGATTTTCAAGCATGACATTAACGATAAAATATCATGTCTTTGAAAACCCTTAAAATTCCAACGATTTCTAAGCATGACATTAAACTTAAAGTATCAATTCTTTGAAAAACCTTAAATTCCAACAATTTTTAAAATCAGCATGAAAATCACTAACATCAAAAAAAAAAATGTTCATACTTGATACATAAGAAAATTTAAAGTACCAAAAATATGCTTTAAAAAAAGTGTATTCTTGCATCACCACTTTTCAAAATCGGGTGATTTTTTGCTACCTCAAAAAAATGGGTACCAGTTAACTTTCTCGTTTGATTGGTAACTATGCTAAGAAAGGACTAAAAAGGGAAAAGAACAAGAGCAGGGGATAACAGGGAAGGGGTCCAGAGAAGATCAGTCACCAGGAACGGATATTTCCATGAAAGAATTTAGGTTGAAGTACAGGAAGAAGCCTAGGAAACATATGGACATAGATAAAGGATCACCACAACAGACAATTATCAACATAAATGATATTCCAGATTCCTCCCCAGCTATAGGACAATCATTTCCTTCTACTCCGATTTCAGAAAGACAACAATCTCTTCAAGTGTCCTCATCTTCAAAGGGGACTGAAGAGGAAGTTCAGAGAAATCAAAATCAGAAATGAAATACTAAAGAGGAGCACCTATGCTTAGTTTTGGAAGTAGAGTGCAACTAGACAAGGCAGACTTCTCTCTACCTTTGACTCAGAGAAGGGCAAAATGGATATGGAATTTTTAGAGGCACAAACATCAGAGCCCAAAAATCCAGTAGACTACAAACAAACTTCCTTTGAGTTTGATGTCAAGAATGTCCATCCAATAGATTAGCTAGATATGCACAAGCAAATAGGGGAAATGATTTCATCTACTTTAACCAGCACTTCCATGAATTTATTCAAAATGCACGTGGCCCTCTCAAACACATTGTCTTAGTTGAAGATGGAGAAAATTTCATCATTGTCAAAGGAAACCAGGATTAAGTCTTTGGAAGAATTAGTAATAAAAATTGGATATGATCCCTCAGATACAAAAGTAGCTGAAGAAGTAATAAAGAAGAAAGACTTAGAAATTGCAGCTCTGGAGAAGCAGCTCAAGCTGGCTACTACACATGACCCATTGACTAAGGAAATAGAGGAAACATAGCGCATAAAAGATGACATGATGAAACTAATAGTGGAGCAATCCATCCAAATCAAACAGATGGAGACAGATACGGAAAAGATGGTGTAGGAGAAATAAAAAGTAGCACAGATGGCTAGAACAATGGTGGAGGCCCTTCCTCTAACAACCCTACCCATGACTACTCCAGCAGGTGAAACCACAGGAGTAGGAAGCGGTGCAGAACAATTGGAAAGATCTATGGAAGGAATGAATCTACAGAATGAATAAAGCAAGAGGTTGGAATCCCAAGTTGGTGTGCTACAAGATCAGATTAAAAGAGATGAAACCAATCACTTGGTAGAGATGCATAGAGAAAAGGCATTGATATAGAAGCTTCAGAAGTCAGAAAAAGAATCCTCCGTTGGAAATACTCTAGGAATGGTTGAGATCATTTGGCACAAAATAATAGATCATATGAATGAAATTTTTCCTAGCATCCAAATTATTTTTTAGCAGAAAGAGTTAGTAGAGAAAGCCAAAGAAGCCATTTCAACCACCAATATAGAGTTAGGAGATATGCCAGCAACAACAAACAAAATTATCAAGTTTCTGCATGCAAGAAACAGATATTAGTTGGAAGAATTGGGAGTAGCAGATAGGAAAGAGACCATACTACAAGTCAAAAATGTGCTGAGAAAGAAAAGTTTAAATGTGCAGCTTTAAGAAAAATTCCAAGCTCTAGAGCCGACAGTCAACAGGATTTTCAATAGAATGCAGCCTCTACATTAAAAAGGCCTTCCCTCTCTATTTGTTATAAATGAAAAACTCATGGATAGAGGGGATTATGTCAAGAAATTACAGAGCATAGCCACAGATGTTGCAAATCTATCCAACATCAAAGGTAGCATAACAAGAAAGGCTTTACTAGAAGCAATTAACAATCCAATTTACATTGAACATGAGCTGAAGCATGTGTTTTTGGTCAAGACATCATTTTCCAAATACAATGATGCTGATGAGGTTTATCGAATATTAACCAATATCAAGATCCTAGAGGGGGAAGCGTGGAGTGACTTATGTGACTACGAGGAAGAACGAGACAAGGATGACTAGAGTGACCATACATGCATGAGTCAACACCAGCCACATTAGTAGAACCACTCCAGTCAGATAAATTCTTCAGGCAATAGCATCCCAGAAAAGAGGGACACCTGTCCCAGTTTTCTCAGCATGGCCACTCCTTGGCTACATTAGTCAATTTTTCCTTCATTGTAATAAATAATAGATTGCCAAGTGTACAAGGAAAATCATTGTAGTTTTTGTTTAAATACTCCATGCATTGGGAGTATTAGGGGTTGGACCCTAGTCATTGGAACGATTTTTCTATTTGGAGCATTGTAATTTTGAGCTGGAGCATCAATAAAAAGGACAATTTACAGGATACTTGATCTATTTTGACCTGGTGATGTTTTTATTTCTATGTTTAATGTATTTCTATTTATCCATCCATGCATATTTCATTCTTATTGTGAAGCAGAAATTATAGTTTAAGATATGTTGTTGGAGCACCTTACTACTATCTTTGTTTACAATCTATATGTTTTCCTCTGAAGTATGATTAAAAAATACTTGAATTCTTTTTAATCCTAACTGATATCATTTTTTTGTCATTCCATTTATCACTCTGCTTTAAAGATCTAGTAGGAACAGTTAGCTTGCCCTGCAAACACTTTGTAAAATTGATTCTACCACCCAGCCTATGACTCCATAGCCCAATGGAAAATATTAAAAAAATGATCATTCTCCAACCAAATGAACAAATAAATGAACAATGTTTTCATTCTTAATATCTAGCCTAAAACATTATAGAACTAAAAAAAAATTAAATCATAATTACATAGAGAGAGCCCTAAGTCTAAGAAGGCTAGGTCCTAGACTCATAAGTGGTTTGATGTATATTTTGTGACTTTTGTCTTTCCAATATTCAAAATCACAGAATGATAACATAGTGGCAACCATACTGGGGACACATTGAAAAATTATCCTTTCATTCGAATTCAGAGTACCCAGTTAAATAGCTTTGTATGATATTATAACTCCTAAGATTGGTTTATCTTTTGTTTTTGAATATTCAATTTGTCTGTGTGTTAGATCTGAACATTGGCTCCTAAACGAATCTCTACTAGATCCCATATAGATCACAATCCTCCTACCATAGTAGATTATCTTGAAAATATCCAAAGGAAAACTCCTAGAACTGAGAATCAGATAAGCAATAGATTTCTTCACATAGTCAACTCACTCCCTGTAGACTTTGTCACCTTCCAAAATATCTAGTTTGATTAACACTTTGAACAAGGCTTATTCAGGACTAAATTAGAGAATTGGAAAGACCATATCATCTTTGATCCATCAATCTTACTTAAGATCCCAGTAAGAGAACTTTCCTCACACACTGAATCAGATATTCAACTCTTACAACATTTTGATACACTGCAAGATATAGTGATGGATATCACCTCAGAAATTGATGATGCTTACCTTCGACAGTGAGTAGAATTAAGTTCTTTAAACCTCACAGCTTCTTCCTTCACATCTCCACCTACATATATTCAGTCACCAAGTTCTACTGCCTCCATAATCCCCACCGCTTCTTTATCCTTCAATATAAGGTTGCTTAGATTCCCATACTCTCATTCTCACCTAGCACTAGTCCAACTTCATCCATTGTTCAACCTACTCATCCACTGTTCAACTTCCTTCAAGTGGTCCTCCACCACCACCACCAATCATGGCTGCCAAATATGCTTCTTTGGTGTTACCTGCACCATTAGCCAATATGCCACAATACTATCAATCCAAAATTGTATTGTTTGATGGGACAGGTCCTTTAACATCCCAACAACATGTGGACAAAATGAATGACTGTTTTGACCTACAAGAGGTAGATGATGAAATTATTAAGCTCAGAATGTTCACTCAAAGTTTAGGAGGAGAAGTCAGAAAGTGGTTCAAATATTTGCCTGCAAATAGTATAACTGATCTCCCTGCATTTCACCAAACTTTTCTCAATAGATGGGAAGTCAAGAAGAACCCTTTACAAATTCTATCAGAATATGAAAATATTAAAAGGGAGGTAGGTGAAAGTGTACAAGATTATTGTGCTAGATTCAATAAGACCTATAATGAAATACCTGTAAATATCAAACCACCCGAGGATTTAGCCTTGATAAAGTTCCTGGATGGTTTTGATGCATATATTTCGTACCAGGTTAGGGAAATAAATTCTCCAACATTAGAAGCAATGAAAAGAGACGTTGTGAGTGTACAGGCCAATTTACAAGCTAAAAAAGCTAGGATAACAATTGAAAGACAAGTGACTTTTAAGGAAGAAGCTTCAACTTCTGCAGCAGAAGCCAAAATTGATTCCTTGGTAAGGACTATGGAAAGGACAATGGAGAAAATTAGTATAAATGATAGGAATGTTCCTAGGGAAACTACACCTGCCCAACAAAACCGAAATCCAAACCCTAGGAGAAACAATCCACAAATCAGACAAAGAGATCAAAGAGGCCCAGATCAACAAATTAGGCCACCATTTATAGAAAATTATGCTGATGATACAAGTGTAGTTGAAAATGTGGAGGAGAATCAAATAAATTTAATGGGAACTAATGAAGATGATTCTGTTTTTCTTACACAAGAAGAACATGAATTGTTTTTTTTGACTCAAACAGAACTGGAATCTAAAGAATCTGACGATTATAAACATGGTTTTGAAAATTCTATACTAGAAGTCCATAGACAATATAATCTCAGGAGCAAGAAAAACAATGTTGACTCAAACAGAAAAGATCTGAATAATTCTGCTAAGAAAACTTTAGAATTTGATCCTAAGAAAACAACTGAAAGCTCAAAGAGAAATGACAACAACTCAGAAAAGAGAAATACAAAAAATGTTATCAAGAAAACAATTGATGTCTCAACAAAATCTGTCCAAACTGAAATACCTACTACAAGTAAACAAGCTGAACTTGTAACAAAGACCATAGCTAACAAAACAAATTTCTCAAACTTTCTAAAAAGTCAAGCACCCTTCAGTATTGAGAATGAAATTGCAAAACTCAAGATCTCTATCCCCCTTATTGAATTGGTGAACAAAAATATATATAGGTATCAAGTCCTAAAGGCACTCAATGTGGGAGAGAACACATATACAGTGAATTTAAATGATGATCAACCTGAACTCCTGTTTGGACTAGAAGTGGATGGAAAGCCTCAAGAAGGGGGTGTTCCTCCATTTTATGTTAATCTTAATATCCATGATAAGATCCTCCATAATGCCATGTTAGATTTTGGTGCATCACATAATCTCATGCCAAAGACTATTATGGAAAAACTTAGACTAGAAGTTACTAGACCATACAAAGATCTCTATTCTTTTGACTCCAACAAGGTTAGATATCTTGGTCTAATTAAAGACCTTTTTGTCACACTAGCCCAGATACCAGCCAAAAGTTTAGTGATGGATATTGTAGTAGCAGATATTCCTCCTAAGTACGATATGTTATTATCAAGGTCTTGGGGGGATAAGTTGTAGGGAACACTTCAAATGGATATGACATATGCCACAATACCAGTGTTTGGTCAATCAAGGAGACTATATAGAGAAATTTTAATGAAGTACATGGTGAGCAGTGAAGAAAGACCAAACAATTATCCCCTCTACTCAGTTCACACTGATCTTGATTCCTTTATTCTATATAATGACAATGATGGAGACATAGATACGCAGGTAAAACAGGCAGAAAATGAATTCAATGAAAAACATGATACTCAAGTGCCTATTATGCAGCAAAACCCTAAAACATAACCTCTTTGGAATATGACTTTTGATGGCTCATGTGGTAAAACAGGATTAGGGGCAGGAATCTGGTTATATAATCCAACAACTAATCAGGCTCAAGGTTACTCTTATAGACTGAATTTTATGTGTACAAACAATATAACAAATATGAGGCATTAATATTAGGCTTGAAGTTTCTTAAAAAGATAGGTGATAAAAGGACTTCTATCCAGGGAGACTTTGAGCTTATCATTAGACAAATTAAAGGACGATACTCGACTAAACACCATCGATTGAGAGAATATCGAAATGTTGTAATTGATTTCCTCAAAACATTTGAAGAGTATGACCTTGCTGTTATCCCTAGGCTCCAGAATGCTCTGGCCAATGGACTAGCTTTTTCAGCCAGCACTTGCAAATTACCTCATCCAAACAAACAATACACAGTTCAAGTAAAACATCATCCTGTAGTGCTTGATAACATGAGATACTGGCAAGTTTTTGGGAATGACAAACAAATTGAAAGATTTTTGCAATCAAAAGATGAATTTGAAGACTGCAACATAGATTTGGAAAGTGAAATAGACAATAACATTGTTGTACATAGCAATTTGGATCAAATTGCTACTGATTTAAATCAAACTGTTGTTTATGAGGAGAAATTTCCTGTAAATAGAACTGTACAAAAATACATAAAGATCCAGAAAAAGAAGAATTCAAAGTATTGTAATTCAAAGATAATGTTCTGCCTATAGGATTTTCCCCTTTAGAGGAACTATTTGATTTTAATTATGTTGCTAGAAAACCAAAAATGGAACCAACAAGGATAAACATAGAGGAATGCAACATAGGTAGTGAACAAAACTATCAAAATCACTACCTCTCATGGCTAAAAGAAAATATATAGCTCTATTCAAAGAATTCATAGATGTATTTGCATGGAGTAATGAAGATTTAAAAGCCTATGATACTAGCATTATACAACACAAGATTCCAATCAAAGAAGATCAAAATCCCTTCAAATAGAAATTACATAGGATAAACCCTGTTCTAATGCCTCTGGTAGAAAAAGAAATCAAAAATATGTATGAAGCTAAGATCATAGTCCCAATTAGATATTCTAAATGGGTATCCAACATTGTGCCTACCAAAAAGAAAAGTGGTGAAATAAGGCTATGCATTGACTTTAGAAATTTAAACAAGGTTTCTCTTAAGGACAACTATCCCTTACCGAAAATGGATCACATATTGCAGAGGGTAGTAGGTTCTAGTAGAATTTCCTTGTTATATGGTTTCTCAAGATACAATCAAGTATTAGTACATCCTGATGATCAAGATAAAACGGCTTTCACTACCCCTTGGGGAACTTTCATGTATGTTAAAATTCCTTTTAGATTAATGAATATAGGTGCTACTTTTCAGAGAGAAATGGACATTGCTTTTTCAGAAGAGATTGGATATTTCATTGTGATTTATCTTGATGACATCACAGTGTTTTCAAAAACTAATGAAGAACATGTAGCACATCTAAGAAAAGTATTTGAAAAGTGCAAAAAGTTTGGTATTTCACTCAATCCTAAGAAATAATTGTTTGGTATTGAAGAAGGAAGGCTCTTAGGCCATGTCATCTCCAAAGATGGAATCAGGATTGACCCTAGTAGGTTTGAAGGCATCCTTAAAATCAATCATCCAAGAAACATGAAAGAACTTCAATCTTTTATTGGAAAAATCATTTTTTTAAGAAGATTCATACCAAATCTAGCTGAATTACTCAAGAATATAACAAACATGCTCGAAAAGGACACAGAAATCAAATGGAATGTGGAAGCCAATCAATCTTTTGACCTAGTCAAACATGCATTAACACAAGCTCCAATTTTAATCAGCCCAGATTTCACTAAGGATTTCATAATATGTTTTTTTGTATCTGAACATACTATTGTTGTTGTGTTATTGCAAAAAAATAATGATGGACACAAACATCCAATATCATTCTTTAGAAAAGCTCTAAGAGATGCTTCTTTGAAGTACAATATCATGGAAAAATAAGCATATGCTTTAGTTAAATCAATAAAAGACTTCAGGGTTTATGTTTTACATTCTCATATCATTGCTTATGTGCCCAATGTAGTGGTCAAAGATATTCTTACTCAAAATGGACCAGATGGGAAGAGAGGCAAATGGATAGCTATAATATTGGAATATGATATAAAAATCAAGCCCACCAAGTTGATCAAAGGATAGGGATTAGCCAAATTGATGGCTAAATCAAATTTCAATGCTTTAGACATCAACATGGTGTTTTATTTGGATGATCTTGAGGAACTGGTGACTCCACCAATAGATGAGGCATATTTAAATTCTCCCTAGTATGCATACCTTTTATATGTTCTTTTCAATTTAAATGCTCCTCCTGGATTATCCAAAACCAAAGCTAGATTTCTCAAATTAAAATCTGTCAAATTTTGTATTGTTGATGGTATATTGTATTGGAAAGATGTTGGAGGTGTTTTACTCAAATGTTTGTTAAAGGATGATGCTAACAAAGTTATGCAGGAATTCCATGAAGGTGACTGTGGAGGCCATCTTTATTGGAAGACAACTGCTAATAAAATCCTTAGAGCTAGTTATTATTGGCCTACATTATTCCCAGACATCCATAACATGGTAATTGCTTGCCACAAGTTCCAACTCTTTGAAGGAAAGAGAAAATTACTACCTCTTCCCTTGAAACCCATCTCTGTTGAAAGCCCTTTCCAACACTGGGGATTGGATTTCATTGGCGAATTCCATCCTCCATCCTATTCCCAACATAAATGGATCCTAATTGTCACAGAATACTTCACCAAATGGATAGAAGCCACTCCTTCAAGAGCTGCTACTGATTCTGTCATAATAAAGTTCCTTGAAACCAATATCCTTTCTAGACTTGGTTGTCCTAGGAAACTAATCATTCATAATGCTGCAGCTTTCAAGTCAAAAAAGATGTTGGATTTTTGTCACAAATATCATATCTCTTTGGGTCATTCAACGACTTATTACCCTCAAGGATCTTCCACTAAAATTTTGATAAACATTATTAAGAAGGTATTGGAGGACAACAAGAAGTCATGGCACAACAAATTGATATATGCATTATGGGCTGACACACTGGCTACAAAGAAATCAATTGGCATGTCCCCATTTCAGTTGGTTTATTGTATAGATGCAGTATTTCTTTCTAACATGGGAGTACCAGTTATGAAGATCATCCAGGAGATACAAAGTGAGCCCAATGATATACAAAGGTGGATATATTGGACTATTCAATTGTAGCAATCCAGAGAAGAAGTATACAATAGAACTCAAGTTGTCCAAGAAAATATAAAGAAATTTTTTGACAAAAGAACCAAGGTTCATGATTTCAAAATGGGAGACAAAGTGTTAAAGTGGGACTCAAGAAGAGAAGACAAATGAAAACATGGCAAATTTGAGAATCTTTGGAAGGGTGTATCATTTCAACTTTCATAGGGAACAATGCATTTTTTCTCAAAGAATTAGATGGAATATAATTATTACGAGGTCCTGTCAACGGCAGGATGTTGAAACATTATTTTCCATAAGCAAAGATATTTCCCCACTCCATTGTAAATATCACAGTTTCCAGGTTTAGTTGGTTAGTTCAGTTAACAAGAAGAAATCAGATTGAAGACAAAATAGATTTGAAGGACTCAAGGCTATTGGTCATGTGTTCTTGACACTTCAAGCTAAGAAGTGCCATCCCCAGCTGGAGCCACTGTTAGGGTCATATAATTTATAGGATCTCAAGGTGATTAAGCATTTCACAGTTTGCAGGTTTCAAATTGTTCATAGATTTTAATATTCAATTGATTTCACAAAAAAAAAAATCAAAAGAGAGTGTATGAAAAGGAAAACAAAAGAAGAAGAAAAAAAGAAAAACCCCAAAAAGTTGTTCAAATCATACAGTCTAAGCATGATTGAACAAATTTCAATTTATGTTGATAGGTTAGAAAATAAAGATTTTCCAAACAGCTTAATCTTGGCAAATTAGTAGCTAGGTAGAAAATAAAATTGGTTCAACTGTTTAATCTGGACCAAGAGGAGAAATAAGTGATAGAGTAGGTTAGGTTTCGAAAGAAAAGGAGATGAAAAAAAGAGGAAAGGGTCTGCAAGTCTAAGTGCACCCTGCAAATGGAAAAGAAAAAAAATGTTAGGCTATAGAACAAGGGTAGGTAGATTGAGAATAGAAGGACATATGCTAATGTTGTCCTAAGGTCGGAGAGAAAAATAAAATAAAAACCAAGGAAGGGGCATTATATTACTTTGATATCACTATTTCCCTAAACTTTAAATATATAGTTTGTCCCTCATTTATCACCCGACCCAACCATGCACTCACCTATTGCATTGTGTTTAATCCACCCACCAGCTATCACTCCATCTCCGCTCACTCCGCTCGATATAACGGCCCGCGTCCTCTTTCATCCCCCCCTCACCCTTCGAAAGTTAATCCTGTGCGAGGTAGGGGGGTCCGAAGTTGGCGATTTCTACTCCCCTACGTGTCATGCTCTCGTGAGTTTTCCACCCCCCCATCTCATACCACCTACTGCTCCCTAGCCCCCCCAAAAATCTATATTCGATACCACAAACCGATCACCCATTCAATCGTTGGACACTCGCCACCTCACTGCGCTAAGTTGCCATCCACCCAATCACTTCCATTCTCGCCATTGGGCAATAAATGGGTTGGGCCATTAGCCAATGGACCCGTGCCAAATCAGGCCAATCCAACAACACAATTACAAATCATAAAACCACCAATTCATGTCGATTTCAAATTTTAACTATTATTGTTCAATTGCAGGCATCTTTCCACTCCATTCCGCCATTATCAAGAATGCACAATGAAGCCAAAGTACAGTAATACAATGCAGGATTACTCAATTTCTTGCAGCAATCATTATTTCCCACTCTTGAATCCCATTTATGTTTAAATCCCTATTCTTTATCCCTCACTAAAATCCCACTTCTTTTATCCCTTTCTGTTACAGATTTAGCACAGGACAATTTTCAGAGGAAAGTTGCAGAGAAAGAAGAAATGGCACCAAAGAAGAAAGAACCAAAAGTATTCAACCTAATGGTACACCCACCACTGGATTTACATCATTTACCGTCAACAAACAGGGATTACAAGATCCATGAAACCCTATCAGAATTTGATCTGTTTAATATATATTGCTGGTGGGAGGAAAAATTCATGGAGGAAATGGATGACATAGGCCTTTGGGACACCAACCTACCATTCTATATCTTCCCTAAAACACATAGTTGCCCATAATTGATCAAGAAGTGTCATTCATGTTACAATCCTCAGCAAAGAACACTGATGGCCCCAACAAAACATAATTTATTCATAATTGATGCTCAATCCATCATGCAGATGATGCAAGCCCTGGTTATTGAAGGAGTTGTTTCTTTTTCACATGAAGTTATGATTGAAATGTACCAAAATATTGATTTCTCCAAGAGAGCTAAGACATTATAACTTTTCATGGCTGAGAACACACCACTTCCAAGCAAAAACCCTCCTTATTCCTCCTCTGTTTTCCCTGACAGAACCATACATATTGCCACAGTTATTTCCTATTTACTCGGCTATTATTCTGACCAATGGATTGATGAAGCTATTATAGTTTTCCTATATATTCTCTCAATTGAATCCAAGCCTTCTTTCATTTTCAACTTCAGCCAGTTTCTAGCAGATGCAATCCATGAACAGCTGGTCAATTTCTTCACAGATGAAGTTTTTCATTACTCCTCAATGTTGGTTTACATGTTTTTGTATTTTCAGGTAGACAGGTTCTAGTTTTCATTAACCAAAATGAATGAGGAAGGTGAACCTTAATCAGTAATATTTTGGACAACATTGGTAATGAAAGATCAAAAGGATTTCAGCTACAAGAAATTTTTGGAAATGTTTGTCCACCCAGAAATGTGCCTCCTTAATGGGACAATAGAACCAAGGATAAATGAAGATATGAAGAGAATTATGCAACTGTTTGATCAAGTGAGAATTGGCGATTGGTACTTGTACCAAAAATACACTGAAATAAGAGTGTATGGCTATGAGTTAGCCCCATACAAGTTGCCAAAGTCCCTCCTCATGACGATCTTTCCATTGGAGTACATTAGACAGATGATTAGTGCAGATGAGATGCATTTTGTATCATCCAAGAAGAATCCCAATTTAGGATCAAGTCCCAAATTGGTCCCTTCATTTGCAACAACAGAGTTGTAGGAGAGGAGGTAGACAAAATATTAAGAGACATGAATTTCACCCATAGCTTCACATGGTCTTATGACCCATGGGGCATTATTTCCAATAAGAGGGTGGAAAATAATGCCACTACCTACATCCATACTCAAAGGCCCAAAATCAAGAAATATATGAATCAGATAGAATGGATGCCTGATACATTATAGGAGGCTGAGGAGCAAGTAATCTCCTCTTCCAGTGCATAGACTCCAAGACAACAGGAGAAACAAATTACTGAAGAAAGGACTAAAAAAGGAAAATAACAAGAGCAAGGGATCACAGGGAAGAGGTCCAGAGAAGATCAATCACTAGGAACTAATATTTCCATGAAATAATTTAGTTTGAAGTACAGGAAGAAGCCTAGGAAACATATGGACATAGATAAAGGATCACCATAGCAGACAGTGATCAACATAATTGATATTCTAGATTCCTACCCAACTAGAGGACAATCATTTCCTTCTATTCTGATTTCAGAAAGACAACAATCTCTTCAAGCATCCTCATCTTCAAAGAGGACTAAAGAGAAAGAAGAAACAATTTTTGATACCTTAAGAGAAATCAAAATTAGAAATGAAATACTAAAGAAGAGCACTTATGCTCAGTTTTGGAGGTAGAGTGCAACTGCACAAGGCAGACTTCTCTTTGCCTCTGACTCAGAGAAGGGCAAAATGCATATGGCATTTTTAGACGCACAAACATCAAAGCCCAAGATTCCAGCAGACTACAAACAAACTTGAGTTTGATGTCAAGAATGTCCATCCAATAGATTAGTTGTAGATGCACAAGAAAACATGGGAAATGATTTCATCTACCTTAACCAGCACTTCCATGAATTTATTCAAAATACAGGTGGTCATCTCAAACACTCAGTCTTAGTTGAAGATGGAGAAAATTTCATCATTGTCAAAGGACACCAGGATTAAGTCCTTGGAAGACTTAGTAGAAAAAATTGGATATGATCCCTCAGATACAAAAGTAGATGAAGAAGTAATAAATAAGAAAGAGTTAGAAATTGTAGCTCTATAGAAGAAACTCGAGCTACCTACTACACATGACCCATTGACCAAGGAAATTGAGGAAACAGAGAGCATAAGAGTTGACATGATGAAATTAATAGTGGATAAGTCCATCCAAATCAAACAGATGGAGACAGAGATGGAAAATATTGTGCAAGATAAAGAAAAATAGCACAGATGGATAGCACAACAGTGGAGACCCTTCCTCTAACAACCCTACCCATGACTACTCCAGCAAGTGCAACCACAGGAGAAGGAAGCAGTGCAAAACAGCTAGTAAAATCTATCGAAGGAATGAATCTGTAGAATGAAGAAATCAAGAGGCTAGAATCCCAGGTTGGTGTGTTACAAGATCAGATTAAAAGAGCTAAAAACAATCACTTGGTAGCGATGCAGAGAGCAAAGACATTGATAGAGAAGCTTCAAAAGTCAGAAAAAGAATCCTCCATTGGAAATAATCTAGGGAGGGTTAAGGAGATGATTTGGCCCAAAATAATAGATCATATGAATGAAATTTGGCCTAGCATCCAAATTATTTTTGAGCTGAATGAGTTAGTAGAGAAAGCCAAAAAATCCATTTCAGCCACCAATATAGAGTTGGGAGATATGCCAGCAACAAAAAATAGAATTATCAAGTTTATGAACATAAGAAACAGATATGAGCTCGAAGAATTGGGAGTAGAAGATAGGACAGAGACCATACTACAAGTCAAAAATATGTTGACAAAGAAAAGTTTAAATGTGCAGCTTCAAGAAAAATGCCAAGTTCTAAAGCTGACAGTCAACATTTTTTTCAATAGAATGCAGTCTCTACATAAAAAAGGAATTCCTTCTCTATTTGTTATAAATGACAAACTCATGGACAGAGGGGATTATCTCAATAAATTATAAGGCATAGCCACAGATGCTACAAATCTATCCAACATCAAAGGCATCATAACAAGAAAGGCTATTCTAGAAGCAATCAGCAATCCAATTTACATTGAACATGAGATGAAGCATGTGCTTTTGGTCCAGCCATCCTTTGCCAAATACACTGATGCTGATGAGGTTTATCAAAGATTAACCAATATCAAGATCCCAGAGGGGGAAGCATGGAGTGACTTACATGACTACCAGGAAGAACGAGACAAGGATGACTAGAGTGACCATACAGGCATGAGTCAGCACTAGCCACATTAGCAGAACCACTCCAATCAAATAAATACTTCAGGCAACAACATCCCAAAAAAGAGGGACACCTGTTCCAATTTTCTCAGCATGGCCACTCCCTAGCTACATTAGTCAATTTTTATTTCATTGTAATAAATAATAGATTGCCAAGTGTACAAGGAAAATCGTTGTAGTTTTTGTTTAAATACTCCATGCATTGGGAGTATTAGGGGTTGGACCCTACTCATTGGAATGATTTTTCTATCTAGAGCATTGTAATTTTGAGTTGGAACATCAATAAAAAGGACAATTTACAGGATATGTGATCTGTTTTGACATAGTGATATTTTTCTTTCTATGTTTAATGTATTTCTTTTTATCCATCCATGCATCTTTCATTCTTATTGTGAAGTAGAAATTATAGTTTACGATATGTTGCTGGAGCACATTACTGCTATCTATGTTTACAATCTATATGTTTTCCTCTGAAGTATGATTAAAAAATACTTGAATGCTTTTTAATCCTAACTGATATCATTTTTCTGTCATTCCATTTATCACTTTGCTTTAAAGATCTAGTAGGAACAGTTAGCTTGCCCTACAAACACTATGTAAGATTGATGCTACCACCCATCCTGTGACTCCATAGCCCAATGGAAAATATTAAAAATTTGATCTTTCTCCAACCAAATGAACAAAAAAACAAGCAATATTTTTATTCTTAATATCTACCCTAAAACATTATAGCACTAAAAACCAAGTTAAATCATAATTACATAGATAGAGCCCTCTCTGAGTCCAGGAAGGCTAGGTCCTAGGCTCATAAGTGGTTTGATGTATCTTTTGTGACTTTAGTCTTGCCAATATTCAAAATCACAGAATGATAACATGGATGACGACCTAGATGTGCTAGGGCTACAAATCATCTAAGAACTCAAGAAAACAAGTGAAGAAAAGGAAAACCAAACAAGCACATAAACCAAGCTATTAGAGCTTTCCATTTAGGGAGAAAATAGTCAAAAGAAGATAAGAGACAGAAATCAGAAGTGTAAGACACACTAGTTATGATCTAGGGGAAACCCGGATATTCACCTATAGGAATTGACGTGACTACCTAACTGACAACAAGCACCAGAAGGCATTCGGCACGACTATTTTTGAGAAATTCGTGGTGATCGGAGCAACTGTCAGAAAAATAAACCATTAAAATACAATCAATCAAACATAAGGATTGGTTCCCCAGTATGGTCGCCAATTTGTGGTACATGTAAATTCTCAGTGCAGACACAAACAATTCCTCTAGCTCGAGAGAGCAGGTCTAGCCACAAACAAACAATCTATGGAAAATATCCTTAAGCCAGAATCAAATAAGAGGGCCTACCTCTTAGAATGCTATTACTCTTGGTGATGATCCTACTTCCTCACTCCCACTACCTTTCATTTCCTTCCTTCGAATACCTGAAACAAGAAAACAAACAACAAAAACAAACGTGATAGCATACAATACGATATTCAACCTACTTAACAAGTCAAGGAACATTAAACCATTGAATGTAAGATAACACATCAATCTAGGAAATCAATCAATTGTTGTATTCATATAAGTCCAGAAAGAGATTACAACCAATGCCTTGACGTTTCTGGTCTCCTCCGATGTATCCAGGTTCCCACACTTTTGCTAGCATCTCATGGATAGCTCCAACAATGGAATTTTTAAGGCCTCTTCCCTAATTAGTCTCAAACCAAACAAAACACACTCTTCTCCCTCAAACATACACTAGAAAGTTACAAGCTATAGATGTGTGCTAATTATTCAAGCTCAAAAAATATCAATACTAAAACTAGTGAATCTTGTAAAAGGAGGGGTTTATATAGCTTGGATAGAGGGGATATGGTTCCTATTATCATGGGAGAAGGCTTTATCTCTTGGGTTGGTTCCATCCTAATAGGGGAAAGGAGCCCAAACTGATGTCCTCGGCTCCATCCAGCCCAACCATTTACCAGAATTTTGTTACGAAGCTTCTAGACTTGGAAGCTTTGACTCCATATTTAAAAAAAATTCCAAAAGAGGATCAGTGCAACTGAGAAAAGGCTCAGTAGTGTCGTACGATGCTAGTCCTGGTTTTAATCTTTGCAAATCAGCGTGAGGAGGAAACTGGTCAGTAGCGCTGGTCTTGTAAACTGAGGTAAAAGGAAGATTCTTGGGAAATGATGCAAACTGGGGAATTGTTCTGCTCATGAAGAGGGACATACTAGGAGTTCCTTCATGATGGGAAATCATGTAGGGTTCACTGTAGAGGTCCTCCAGGATGGTGGATGGGGAGTACAAGGACAGTGGCAAAATTTTGTGTAACACTAGGATAAAAATATCTATGTATATTTTATGTGACGTACATTGTATATTTTCTATTTTTTTTTTAAGAATCTATTTGCAGGTATTATTATTTGTACAGAGTTAAAACCTACAACCATGAGGAGGTTCATATTACAATTTGTATGAATAACTTTCTCTTCTATATGTACAAAACTCTTCTCTATAGGATCACGAGGGTTATTCACAATTTTGTCAACCATGGTTGGGGTTTTTTTAATTTCATCTTAGCATATATCAATTCCCTGCAATTCCCTACAATATACCCAAAGAAATAAAGTAATTTCACACAGCCATATAACCACACATAGAAAATTAACGAACTAATAAACCACTCACACAAATTAACACACAATAATATCAAACCAGCAACACACAAAAGACAAATTGGCGGAAAAGGCAGAGAGCCATCATGTGGTCTTACATGCTCATGTGTTTCTCTCTCTTATTCAAATAATTTAATAATACATTTAAATACATGAGCAAGTGGTCTTAAGATAGTGTGTCTATCTTAGACTCACTTGGTTGAGACAATTTCTCAACTACACACTAACTTAGGAGAACTAGTTGGAGAGAATCTCTCCTCCTAACTAAACTCCCTAGTTTGAGGAACTAACTCTCATGATTTAATTTAATTAATAATTTAATTTGGATTTATAATTGTTTTTAAGAGAGTGAGGCTAACATTCCCCCCCTCAATGATAAATCCAAAAATAACAAGGAACTATCTACCAAGTTCTCAAGTTGCTCCAAAAAAATCATTTGCTTGAAAAACCACCAAGGCTGGATGCTGAAAAAAAACTCAAATCTGAAGAGAACATGAATTAGCTGTATGTTTGATTCATCTCTGAATGTCGCCCGAAAACTCCATCATGTGCCAAGCTGTAAAAGTATCCAACTATCCTTTTCTTAAAAACATCATCTGGTGTCCACTAACATAATTTGATGAAGGCCCATTGGCGTATTTGCATATGATGATCGCCCAGTGGGTGATGATGTCAAAAAACAACTCAATGTTGCTTTTGCTATGATGAAAGCTGCTCACTACTGATTTTGCTGTTGATCGCCCACTAGTGAATTTGCTAATCCTTACTGCTGATGAAAAATGTCTCCTCGCTGATGAAGATGCCCATTGGCTTCTTCGTTGATGTTGTTGAGACTTTCAGTCTGACAACCACTTGTCAATTTCATTGACATTTACCCCCCTTTTTCAGCTGAAAGGAGAGACAAACTTCCTCAAATTATTTCTGAATTATGAACTCCCCCCCTTCAGGTGTAGGAGATTGTCACTGTTTTACTCCCCCGTTCAACTGCACGAGAGTACCATCTTCATTTTATTGTTGGCTGCAATATGTGTGAGTGAATTAAATTGTAAAACTTGTACAATCTTTTCATTTTGGATGACCATTCCTAGGGATCAATCCATGAATAATTTATCTTCAATCTGGCTGACTGTCATTGTTTGCTGCATTTCTCTGATGAATGATTTGACTTGCCACAATCGTGACAAGGATGGAGATCAAAACACTGATCTTTCAAATGACCAGTTCTTTGATAATGAGAACATTTTGGTTTTTCTGCAATGAGAGTTTGCATGCATTTCTGTTTGTCTGCACTTTCAGTTTGTGTGCATTGATGTCTGTCTGCAACTTGCAAAGAACTTGCTGAGGTGATATGTTCAAGTAATATGGCACTGACGAACTGAATGGGCTATGAATAATCAGGGATATGTGATGAGCCCCAAAAATGTACAATTATTTGGGCTCATTCAACCTCCTAATTTGGCTTAGTCCACCATTCTCATTTGTTTATTGCATGTTTTTTATTATTTTTATGTTAATAGAGTGAATTTGGTTAGTCATTATGCCAACAAGTCTAATGGGTGCTTTGTGTAGCCTTTTTGGTCAACTTGGAGACAAAATTGAAGGTCTTAATGAGCACTTGGCAGCCAAATTCGTGGGAGAACAAGCTAGAGGATTTGTAGGAAGGTGTCCCCCTCATTTATGGGCCCTTACCTCGAATTCTCCACCATCAGCTCGGAGTTCAAAGGCCACCAAATCAATGAGCACAAGGGCAGCCAAGCAAGTCAAGTTGGACTGCTGTTAACTACAAGTCTTGGGCAGCCAAGTCCCTAACTTTTAGGAGGACTGTTGGGTCCTCAAAATTGTATAAATAAGAGGGCTTGGGGCCTCATTTTGGTTAGCTAGTGGTTAGTCATTTTGTAGCCAGTTAGTCATTTTGTTTTAGCCATTAGTTAGCTAGTTTGTAGTTCGATTTTTATGCAATAGATTAGCTTTGCTTTCAGCTCATGTTCAAGTTCTCCTTGTGGACAGTTTTGATGTACTTTTCATTTCTTGATTAATAAAGATGGATCCAGCTTTGCACCAGCTCTAAATCTTTCATGGGAGGCTGTAGCTCTTGGGGTTGGGCCCATCTCAAGTGCCCAGTACCTCCCTTGTTTCTCTTTATGTGTGTTTGCTGCGTTCTTGAGAAAAAATCTGCTCTTTAGATTTAATTCATGCTGTGTTACTTAGGTTGCTTTCGATGGTTAAAGTAGTTTCTTATGTTTAAGATAGATTGGTAGGATTTATTCATGCGTTTACATCTCTTTGATAATGTTTTGTTCATAGGTTGTATGTGATTCTTTTCATGAATAAGGTTGCTGTCCACCGATTTCACTAACTTGTTAGATAGATCACATGATATTTCGATTGCATGCAAGATGTGGTTGGTTTGATCAAGAAACCACTATGCAGGGCATCTTCATCACCTCCTCGTTCATTTGAGCCTTGTTCAGATCAGCTCCTCCATCACCAAGTCTGTTCCCTCATCTCCCATCTTCTCTTTTGCCAAGTAACCTTACCTTCTTCCCCATTGTTGTCTCAACTACCTTCAAGCCAAGTCAGCTTTCCACATCATCTCACCACTCCATCCATCAATTCCTAGGTCACTTCAGACCCCCATCCTACCTCCATAACCATCCATGCATCTTCCATCAACCATCCATCCTCAAAAATCCAATTCGTAAACATCCTGTAGAAGAATTACAGAACATCCTGTAGAAACCCCTGCGTTTCCTGTAGAATCCCCTGCAGACATCCTGTAGGAGGCCACTCACTCGGTTGCCAAGCCTCTGAACGTGAGGAACCTCTGTGGACTGATGCTAAGGATCTCTGGGGACCTCTCCTAGCCTCCCCAACCTTTCCCAAGCTTTCCTTCCTTCCGCATCACATCTGCACAACCAAACCCTAATAAGCACAAAATCACAATCACTCCATCCACTTAAAGAAACAATACAAAAACATGTCTTTTAAGATGCAAGTAGATTAGATTCATGCATTTTCACTTATTAGAAGTAATGGCATCATTGGTAGAAGTTTCCTTCACATTCTTTGCATCATAGAGGTTAGACTAGTTAAATTAGGGTTTCCTAGGGTTTCCATGTTTTGATTTGCTTTCAGTTCATTTTTGCCAAGTAGATTAGTCTTCTTTGAGCTAGCTTTCGTCCATCATTTAACAAGCTTCTTCTGAGAGCCTATAGAAGTTGGTTTGAGCCCTAGCGGACTTGTGCCAGCTGACCAAGTGACAGCTGCGACAAGAGCTAGTACTTGTGCATACAGCACCGTCACTTCCAAGTTTGTATGAACTACCGGGTTGATAAAATTAAGAGACAGGAAGCCCCAGGAGTGTAGCATTATTGCTACAATACTGGAGCTCACCATCTTTTTGGCGCCGTTGCCGGGGAAGCGGCAGAGTATTGGTGATTGTTGCTATTCTTCTATTTTCTACTACAACCTTCTGCTGAGTAGTTTACTTCATTTCCATTCTGCAAACGTAGCATAGACATTTCCTGCTTTCATAGATTAGCATTTCCTGCTTTCATAGATTAGCATTTCCTGCTTTCATAGATTAGCATTTCCTGCTTTCCTAGATTAGCATTTCAATTCCGCATTTCAATTTCGCAAGCGTAGCCTAGCATTTCATTCCTGCAATTTCATTTGAGCAAAATAGATTAGCCCTTTCCTGCTTTCATTTCAATTCCGCATTTTCATTTTAGCAAGATAGTTAGTTGCAGTTCAATCTATTTCAGTTTTGCAAGTAGAAGTAGAAAAAAACAAAAATCAAGCAAAAAGATTTCATTTCATGCCTTGTAGGAGTAGAGATAAGTTAGAAAAATGATTGCAAAACACCCCCACTGCTTCACACAGCCAAGATTCTCTCTTCTTCGATGGTTGTGATTGAAGGACCCCTGGGTGGACATCAAGACATATTTGAAGAACCTCTTGTTACACTAAAAAATGTCACCATGACTACTTACAGTTAGTATGGCTCAAATCAACAGTCATGCTACCCTCTTAGGCAAGTCTTATGCCTCTGCTATCCATCTCAAACTCAAAGAAGAGAGAAAGTCTTGTAAAAAATGTGTTTATCTCTGGGGTCGCAGGTTCTCTCTAGCCTTACCTGCGGGGACGCTCACAATGTTCACAAAAGTTGCGTCCTTGGACGCTCTGTATGTTAAGGGACAGGTGCGTCCTTCTGTAAAAGGCAAAATGCGCGAGTTTCATCTTTAAAAAGTTACTTGTGGTTACTTCTAGAACTTTCTAGAGGTCGGTTTGATGAAATGGATGCGCCTCCAGTTGGTTCATGTATCCCTATTAAGGAGGAACTTATCCCATCAATAAGGGAGCTATCCCACCCAAAGAGGGGGATTATCCCATTGATGGTGGACCTGAATAACCTCTTTACAGCACTATAAATAAAGACATTGAGCCAGAGGGAGGAGAGGTTGGAGCTATACATTTTCTTTGGGTAAATGCTGCAGGAATTAGGACTCCCATTTAGAACCTTGTGAGGAGAGATTGTCTTTGCTTGATTCTACTTGGAAGTGGGTGAGCTTTGTCAAAGTAGAGGAAAACCCTTGATGGACCCTGGGAGGAACTTGCACAACACCAAGGCCAGGTTGTAAGAGTTTCTTTGTTTCGTTATTAATACAAACTGGTTTATTTTTCTCAATAGCTTGTGTTAATGAGTTATTTCATGTGTTCCTTGGTCTGCATGTTGAATATATGTTTTATTATATGAAATGCAAGTGCTTGGTAATTGTTTGATTGTTTGTGGTTGCAGGAATTGACTTGAAGGAGGAGCTCATCCGGATCGGCAAGGACGGACTACAACAACAGCGTTTTGGAATAAGGTAAGCCTAAACACTTGTAGTTTTCATGTTTTAAAAGGTATATTTAGAGAAAGATCACTCCATTTTGTCTTGTTTGTCGCTAGAGAGTTTAGACTCCTAGGGAGGTCAGTTGTGTCCGCACAAACGACTTTTTCCGCCACGACAAATTGGCGACTCCGCTGGGGAATCCATTAATGAGAAAGTCTTTTCCTTTGTGTGAACTTTGCTCTGAGAAAATCATTTTTATTTTCTGGTTTTTGACTGTGAGAATTAGTATTTGGGTGGCTTAGCTTTAGATTTAGTTAGATTTGGTTTTTCTTAACTTTTCCAGAAGGACGCACCCTCTGAGTACTGCACAGTGCGTCTTTGGACGCGCTGTTGCCGTTTGCACAGAGCGGGCCCGCACCTGTTATAACGGGTTGCCTGCGTCTTCCTGTAAAATTTAGGAAAATTCCATTTTTTGCTTTAATTGCTTTTAGATTTTGATTTTTCTTAGTGTTTTCTGCCCAGATCCTTTAGTACCCTGTCAAAAATTTTCACCTGAACTTGTTTTGTGAGCTTTGAGTGTTTTAGTGGATTTCAACGAAGTTTAGGCCTAGGGTTTGATTTTTCAATAGGTCCTGTAGTGACTTTGACGGTAGAAAGTTGTCCAGCCTTAGATCTCTCTGGTTAGTCAGCCTTCTTAGAAGTCGGGCCTGTCGTAAAGTCTCCTTGTGTGAGCAGCTTGCCATTTAAGTTGTTTTGGGTCAAATTTCGAATTACTTGTTTATAAAGTGTTGATTTCCATTTTACAAAAGAACAAAAAGATTAGAGTTTTGTTTTGACTAGTTTTTGGTTCTGCAATAAGCTAGTCCTTGATTTGATTGTGATCAAGTAAAACACCTTAGAATAATCATTGTTGGTTTTGGCCTCGTTAAGATTGCTTAGAGTAAATTTACCTTTTAGTTTGCTTATGAGTGAATTTTCATAGATTTTAATAGTTGTTAAGATTGATTTTTGGTTATATTAGATTTATTTGCTTTATTAAAAGAAAAATACAAAAACATCTTCTTTAAAAGTCTTGTTTCAAGTAGCTTTTTGTTTTTGAAAGAGGAAAAGAGTTTTTTCGTGCATGTAAAGAGCGGTCATGTTTTTATGCTTGGAAAAGACAAACGAATTGTTTCTTTGATTGTCTTCAATTAAGAAGTTGCTTTTATAAAGATTGCATTCTCTCAACTTTTTAGTTAAGCAATTCATCGAAAAAGTAAAGTAGTGGGTAAATCATCCTAGGTGCATTTTGTAGTGGTTTCGAGTCGAGTCAACACACCACTGGTTTCACTTCCATCACCTTTTGACTTAAGAAACAACCTTAAAAGTAACGCTTAAATTAAAATCAATCTAGTAATTTTTATTTTTCTAGGGCTCTGAAACACCAACATAGCTTAGGCTAGGGTCTTGGAGTAGGTGAGTACTTAACTCTCCAAGACTACAAAACCAAACAGATAGTTTATCTTGAGTAGATTAAATCCAATTGTTTCAGTTACACTCTGGGAAAGCTCCTCTTAAAGGAGAAGCACGAGCTCGTGTCCGAACCAGTGAGGGGATCATTCCCCCCTCGTTGGGAACGACGCCAGACAGTACGTATTACAAACGGTAAACCTCGGATTAACCATTGTCGAGGAGCCAGGGGTCACTTATCGGTAAACCTTGGATTATTGTCAAGGAGCCGGTAAGGGGATTGAGCTTGTTACTCTGCCCTTGCGTGCTGTCGGAGTTTAGACTGTTCCCCCAGGTGTAATTGTTGTGATTGGTAACTTTAGTGACCATAATCTTTAGGGTTCTACCGAGGTGACGGTGGAGGGAAGGTCCCACTGTACCTGGAGCAGACGTCGGTTATACTCACTTGGATTTTCCGGGGGGTTCACTTCACTTCGAGACGGTTAAAGTGGAGGAACTTGTGCCGGTCTATTCATTAAGCAGGTTGCCGGGGTAACTGTTCCACCCGCCATTTCTGTACTGAATCCTGCGAGGTTGGGCCTAATCACCAACTAGCGCTTTTGGTCCGGAAGACTACTGTTTGTGTTTGGTTTGACGCTCTAGATTCTTTAGGCGTGTGCTTCAAATTTGTTTGCTTCTTTAGAAGACTTTAGGTGGTTTGATTTGAAATTTTTACTTTGTTTTCGTGTGTTGTAGTTAAAAATCTTTAATTGTGGCGGAATTACCGAGACAGTCCCGTCGACTTCGGGGCAAGTCTCCTGAGATTGTTACCGGAATAGATTTGTTAAGAAAACTCCGTAAATCGCGGGGTGAATCTCCTGAAGACATTCCGGGTCAGTACGAAGGGTTAAAGGTCCTTGTAACTCCTCCTAGTGACAGTAGAGTAGGTTCACCTGAAGAAGGAGAATCTTCCTTGGTAGTCCATCCAGATTACCAAAGTTTAGAAACAGGTTACAATCCCGAAACTGTTACAGTTTCCGAGCTTGCTGGTAGTTTTTCATCTGCCAGTGAAACAGGCGAAGAACCTGAAATTTCCGAACCTGTTACTCCAACTTCTAGTGTCCCTGATTCACCAAGAATAGAAAGAATTATCACCGAAAATCTACCTTCTGGTTTGATTGCTATAGAAGAACTTGCTCCAGAAGAAGATATAGGTGTCTCTCACCTTGAAGGTCAACTTACTATTGATCTAAGGGAGCGTGAATCCATCTTTTACAGTCCTCCTAGAAGTACTTCTTGGTACCTTGCGTTAACCAATTTTTTAGACAACTCAGTAGGTTTTTCTACACCTCGTACTCCTTTTCCACCTGGAGGTATTCATACTCCTGTAAATATGTCTGGTCAGTCGTCCGTGTTTACACAAAGTCCTGAATCTTTTTTACACGGCGGTCCTTCTGTTCCCACTGGGTATCAGTCACTTTCTGGTACCTTTGCGGGGGCATCTCCTCAACCCGTTGATCATGGGTTATTTGCTGGAAACAGTGGTAATATACCATTGGGTGTAGGAGACATTTACATGATGTCAGGTTCAGTTCCCGTTTCCCAACCTCAAGGTGGCCAATTACCGCCTGGGGGGCAACCGCAGTTAACGCCTGGGGGGCAACCTCAAGGTACACAAATCGTGTCTGGGGGGCAACCTCAAAGTCAGTATGTACCTATGGTGCAATACTTGCCTCAAGGTCAACCTCAGCCTCAATATGTACCCCAAGGTCAACCTCAGTATCAATATCAACCTCAAGGATGGCAACCTCAAGGATGGCAACCTCAAGGGTATCAACCCCAAGGTTATCAACCTCAAGGGTACCAACCTCAAGGTCAAGGTCAACCCCAGTATCAGTATTTACCTCAAGGTTATCAACCTCAAGGTCAATACTCAAGTCAAGGTTATCAACCGCCTCAAGGTCAGTCATATGTTCCAAGTATGGGAACTGCACCTTACAATTATCAATCCTACCCTCAATCTGGTTATGGATCTCAGTATCCTCAACCTGTTACGGGTCAATACCCTGGAATGTTAGTGTGGGATCCATCACAGGGTCAACAGGTGTTGCAGCCAAGTGTACAGATGGTTCCTCAAGCTGGACAACCCGTAGTTTCTGGTCCAACCCAGCAACCGCAACCTGTCCAGCCAAATGTTCAAACTTCTGTAGCTTCGGTAGTTACTCAGCCGTCAATTGCACCTAGTACTCCATCTCAAACGGCTGCTGCAACTACCGCTACATCTACCATACTTACTTCTGGAGTATCGACGGCTCCAGTTTCTACTGTCCCTGTTACCACACCTCAGACATCTTTACCGTTGTCTGGATCTACGATTCAAACCACGGTCCAGATGCCTGTAGGTCAGCCTGGTATAAGTACGGTTGTCACTACTCAACCTCAATTTGTTCAACCTCCGTACCAGGGACAGTACCAACCTGGGCAAGCTGTCCAACAACCGGTTTACCAGTATCAACCGTATCCTGGGTACACTTATCAACAACCTCAACAACCCCAGTACGGTCCGGTTAATCCTGGTTTTCCAGGAGGATATAATATCCCAAATGCGACTCCTGTTCCTAGTTATCCTGGATATCCTCCTCCTGGGGCTGGTATTGTGACCCAGAGTTTTAGAGATCCTAACCGGCAGTTACCGTTTATTGCAACTTTGGATTTACCCGACTTGACGCGCCTAACGAACGATCCAATTCAATATCTTCAGTTCTGGCCGCCAATGCCAAATAAGTTGCCCAGCGATATACCCAAGTTCGAAGGTAAGTCTGGAGAGGATCCGTCCAATCATGTGATGACTTACCACCTCTGGTGTGCTTCGAATTCTATCTCAGATGATTCCATCCGCTTACGTCTTTTCCAGCGTACACTCATTGGTCTCGCGGCCAAGTGGTACATTGAGTTACCACGGGCCTCTTTTTACAACTTTAGCCAGTTAGCTACCTCGTTCTTAACTCACTTTCAGTTGCCGGTCAGATACGATAACGGCACGGAGTTATTAACTTCACTAAAACAATCGACGTCCACGTATATTTCTGATCACATTCATGAGTGGAGACGTCGAAGGAGATTAGTGAAAGTTTTTATCCCGGACCAAATCTTAGCTGAATGGTTTGTCAAATCATTATTACCGAAGATTACTGAAGATGTAGCTAAGGCCGGAGTAGTTACTGAGGAGCAAGTCATTGCTCAGGCACAATACCTTGACTTAGTTTACACTCAGTCGGGTACGTTACACGAGAAGATTCCGGATCTTCCAAAGTCGAATCAAATCGCTGCTGCTCCTTCGGGATCTCATGCCGCTGATGGTATGATTGGTATCGTGACTACGAAGAGCAAGAAGAAGTCTTCCAAGGCTTCAACTACTCCAATTATCACTTTGCCTGATTCTCCGACAGGAGAGTCTTCTCCTGAACTTACCGCCGACATTCACGCTGTAGAGTCATCTACGGCCAAATCAAAAAACGGTGGAAAGAAGAAAGGAAAGAAGAAGGCTAAAGCAGACAAGGCTCCAAAGGAGAAAACTGAAAAGTCGGAAACCAATGACGAAAAACGCAAACCTCGATATCCTTGTCTTATTTGTGAAGAGGATCATTTTACGAGAGATTGCCCTCATCGGGCCGAGGTTGTAAAAATAGTCAAAGGTTCTCCCACTCCTGCTGTGTTAAAGAATCCATTTCCAGAGCAGGAGAATAAGATGATAGGTTCTTCTTCGAATGCCAGTGAAGAACCCATTTTGATGATGTCTCATGTGAGGATTGCGACTCGATCGCAAGATTATGGTAGTAAGGCTCCTGTTGATGGTAAGGAAGCAGAATCTTCTCACTCTAACCCATCAACCTCAGCTCCTGGTTCCGATCCACTACAGATCGAAAAACCTAACCCAGACTTAGTGATTAAGCCGCCCGCCAAGGGTGTACTTCGAAGGTCTGCTTTCAATCCACATGCGAGAGCAGCCCAGAATTACAACATTGTTGAGGACTTAGCTGTTTCACCTTCAGCAATGTCGGCACTCGAAGTGCTGCAATCATGCCCAGCACAACGAAAATTGCTTTTGTCGGCTATCGGAGCTGTCGATGTTCAGGACCCGAACCTAATGATCTTTGATCTAGAAAATAGTACACCACGTCTCCCCCATCAAATGGCTTTCCAAATTCCAGTGATAGTCAAAAACAGGCCTATTCATCGGACTGTGATTGATGAGGGAGCTTCTACGTGTATTATGTCGATTCAATGTTGGAGATCGCTTGGTTCTCCTTCGTTGAACCAATCCCCCACCATCCTTAAGGCCTTTGATGGCCGTGGGTTCCGTCCGTTTGGTATTCTACAAGAATTGCCTATAGGGGTTGAAGGTAAAACCGTTAGTCTGGATGTGGAAGTGGTTGATGCCCCTCTAGACTACAACCTTCTTTTGGGTCGAAGTTGGTCATATGCTATGACAGCGGTCGTTTCATCGGTCTTCAGAGTAATTAAGTTTCCACATAACGGTAAGATCGTGACTATTGATCAGCTGACATACTTTTCATCCGACCCAGCCTCTTCAGAGAGTATCCAGCATGTTGGTAAAACGACAATCCCTTATAGGGACGTTGGTGTAGGTTTAGTTAAGGATTCCGGTTTACTGGGAACTTTTCCTCTCCCTCCACTCAGCGCAGATCCTTCGTTTGCAACCATTCATATGATTACATCAGAAAACATTATTTATGATGATCCTTGGTTGTCCCATCTGACTCTGAGATAGACTCACTCGGTGATGTTATGCCTTTGAGTCCATATGAAATTGCTTATGAAGCTCTCATGTCTTTTACCGACTTTCATTCAACCGAAGTCGACCAAATGAATGTGGTCAGTGAAGAGTCACTTTTCACCTCACCCTTAGAACGGATAACGTTTCCCGAAGTCGTGTCATCTGACGAACAACTTCGCGAAATCCTAAGTGTAGATGATCTACCATGGGAGGATCTCCATCACAGATCTTCGTTTTTACCTAAGGATGATGCATTTGAAAATGATTTTTCATCTATCTTTACCGCTGAATATGTCAAAGACGCTCAGGATCCAACGAAACATTCTGATTCAGAGTTGAATTTAGGGAATATTTCTCGTACTATTCCCATTGATATTTCAGTGAAGCCCGGAATCGAGGAAAACATTCATATAGGTGCCGCATGTACTGAAGAAGAAATCCAAACTTACAAGGCCCTATTCCAAGAATTCCGCGACGTGTTTGCCTGGTCTTACGAGGAAATGCCGGGAATTGATCCTGCCATTGTTGTTCATGAAATAAAGACCTACCCGGATGCTAAACCCGTCCGGCAACGGTTGCGTCAAATTCACCCTCGAAAAGCGGCTGCGATTAAAGCAGAAGTCGAAAAGCTGTTGAAAGCAGGTTTCATTTATCCGATCCCGTTAACGGATTGGGTATCGAATATTGTTCCGGTCAATAAGAAACAAGGAACAATAAGAATCTGTATCGACTATAGGGATATAAATCGAGCTTGTCCAAAAGACAACTATCCTACGCCTTATATCGATCAAATTATTGATGATTGTGCCGGAAGTGAAATGTTTTCCTTCATGGATGGTTTCTCGGGCTATAATCAAATCAATATTCTACCTGCCGACCAACCAAAAACGGCATTCATTTGTCCATGGGGGACATTTGCTTATTGCAAATTACCTTTTGGGCTTAAGAATGCCGGGGCCACTTTTCAACGGGCGATGTCTTATGCATTTCATGACATCAAGCACATTGTGCAACCCTATCTCGATGATTTGCCTGCTCATTCTTTACATCGAGCTGATCACCTTGTCCACCTACGAGCAATCTTTATGAGGTGTAGGCATTATCGAATTCGGTTGAATCCCCACAAGTGTGTTTTCTGTATAGAAACAGGTCGATTGCTGGGATTTGTTGTTTCAAAAGCCGGCATTCGCGTCGATCCCTCGAAAGTCGAGGCTATCATCAAATTGCCTCCTCCTTCGAGTTTGCGCCAACTCCAAAGTTTGCAAGGGAAAGCGAACTTTTTACGCCGATTCATCCCAAACTACGCCGAGGTCACTAAAGGTTTTACACGGTTGTTGAAACAGAACGCACAATTCTTTTGGGACGAGATTGCCCAACAATCTTTTGATGCACTTAAACACGCGTTGACCCATGCACCGTTATTGCATCCTCCCAACTACAACCAGGACTACTTCTTATACCTCGCAGCTTCGCATTCCACCATTGGAATGGTGTTAGTTCAAGAAGATGAATTCGGAGCGGAGCATGTGATATATTATCTTAGTAGGACCTTGAATCCCACTGAGCTAAAATATTCGCATGTGGAGAAATTGGCCCTGGCAGCCGTTCAAGCTGTCCAGCGTTTCCGTCACTACATTCTTCTCCGCAAAACTACAGTTATTTCGGATTGCAACCCTATGATTTATATTTTGACAAAACAACTGCTAGGGGGCAAGTACTCTAAATGGATTGTTATCCTGCAAGAGTTCGACTTGGAGTTCGAGAAGTCCAAGTCTAAGAAATCCTTAGTTTTTGCGGAATTGATGTGTGATTTCCCGAGTGCTGACACAGAGACTGTGGCAGAGGAGTCCATTGCGGACGAATCTTTGTTTCTTATCAGTACTGTAGATCCGTGGTACGGGGATATAATCATCTATCTCCAAACCCAAACCTTTCGGCCTGAAGCTTCCAAAGCGGAACGTCGAAAAATTCGGTTTCAATCCCAGCCATACAAAATTATTGGAGATACACTTTATCGCCGGGGGGCAGACTTAGTTTTTCGACGTTGTTTAACTCACGAAGAGGCTGAGAGGGTTTTGAATGATTGTCACTCTGGAGCATGTGGCGGTCATATGTCTGGGTATGCCACAGCTCAGAAGGTGTTGCGCGCTGGCTATTTCTGGCCGTCTATGTTTAAAGATTGTATCATTGCAGTCAGGAAGTGCCACAACTGTCAAGTGTTTGATCGCAAGATGCGCGCTCCACCTGCTCCTCTCCACCCTATAATTGCCGTTGGTCCATTCGCCAAATGGGGTATCGACTTTATTACTTGTAACCCTCACTCGGCCGGGGGGCATGCGTATATCATCCTTGCGGTTGATTATTTTACTAAGTGGGCCGAGGCGATGCCTACATTCGACGCAAGCGGCAAAACAGCTGCAGTTTTCGTATTCAATCATATCATAACTAGGTTTGGTGTCCCACAAGCAATCATTACTGACCATGGGAGCCATTTTCGAAACGTCATGATGACTGAGCTTACAAGCCAGCTTGGTTTGCGCCACGATAGCTCTACTCCTTATTATCCGCAAGCCAACGGTTTGGTTGAGTCTATCAACAAAGTTCTAGTTATCATGATCCGACGAACCATTGGTGTTCATCGGTCGAATTGGCACAACATGTTATTTTCAGCGCTATGGGCATACCGAACCTCAGTGAAAAATTCAACAGGGTTCACTCCTTTCCAGCTAGTTTATGGCTTAGAAGCTGTGTTACCCATTGAATGCGAAATCCCATCACTTCAAATGGCTGTCGAATTACTTCCAGCTACTTCCGAAGAGGAGAAACGTTTATTGTACTTGGCTAAATTAGATGAGACTCGACGTGACGCTACATTGGCAATCGAGACTCACGCGAAACGAATGAAAGCTCAGTATGATAAAAATGTAACCCCTCGAAGTTTTTCGGAAGGAGACCTAGTACTATTATATGATCAAGCTAACGATAAGCTAGGTGCCGGAAAATTCGTTCCCATGTGGCATGGGCCCTACATTGTAAAGCGAAAGCTAGCAAAAGGGGCTTATGAGCTAGTTGACTTTGATGGGGACTCTTTGGGTAAACCCAGAAATGGACTTTACCTAAAGAGGTATTATGCTTAAATGATGGGTATGGAGAAATTTTTAGATAGGTTAGATTTTCTTTCTAGCTAGCAAGTGTGTTAGTTTAGTCAGTGTGCTTAGCTTAGAGAGTGTGGTTTTTCGTCGTTATTCTGGCTTATCTTGGTTTTACTCTTGATATTGCAGATGTCGACGCCTCTCCAAACATACATTGGATTTGCTGATGGTGCTTGTCGTAGTACACGGAATATCTCTTCCGCAGCTTGGGTTATCTATTCGCCCTCTGACGAGTTAGTTTCTATGCATGGGGTAAGCCTCGGTCAAACAACGAACAACATTGCAGAATACAGTGCAGTGATTGAATTATTATCCGAATCTATTTCATTTGGAATTCGACGTTTGATAGTGAGGTTAGATTCTGAACTTGTTGTATTACAGCTTAATAGAGTTTATGCCATTAGGAATCCTGTGTTATTAAGGTTGTTTTTGAGAGTGCGTCTCTTGGAACGTGAATTTGATTACATTGAATATCAACATATTCCAAGGTCTTTGAATACATTAGCAGATGCAATTGCTTCTCGAATGTTGGACAGACATTTACGATAATCATGCAAGTAAATTTAAAAACATTTCATCACATATGTTAAACAAGATAAGCCGGTAATAGTGATATATATAGATAGAAGTGTGTCAAAAAATATATACATCGTCTTCGATCATAGGTTGAAAACACCTTATGATCGGCAAAATGATAGTACAAAAAGTCAAAATGTCACATGTGACTACAAAAGTGACTAGTCAATCACTGGTGGTGCTCTCTGTATGACACCACTGCGCGGGCTACCTTACGCAAAAATCTCCTAAACGGTCCAGGGACCGCGACTACGAAGCGCTGAAGCCTGATAGGAATGTCATCCATAGTAGTCTCAGGTATATCTGCCGTGAGACGCTCTAGATCATGCTCCAACTCAGCTAGTACTTCTGCAGCCGCGTCCTGTGGGGCCGGTACCGGTGCAGCTGGATGTAGTCTATCAAAAGGCCGGAGGTTGGCTGGACGCTGTGGACCAACATCTGCATTTTGAAAATTTTACTGTTAGTTTTGAGACGATATATATGAAAAATAAAAAAATACATAATTAGAAAACTTGTGAAAATAAAAGTACCTCTGTCATCCCATTGTTCTCCCTGTGGAAGAACCATGTCCGGATCACCTCTAAAATCCACTCCGGCATACGGAAAGTCCTGTATCGAAAAAACCTGGTCCTCTAACCAGTGAAAGTAACTATCTGAGAATCGAACCACTGTCGCACCCTCGTCAGGATGCCGGGCCATCACCGCAACCCATCGTATCAGCTTTGGCTCCCGAGGACCCAAGATATCAACAGTGAGTTGCTGAGGGATCAGCATTGGAACTCTCTCCAAGGCAAAGCTCACGACTAGAGGCCCATATCCAAAAGTCTTTAGTCGTCCGTTCTTTGCCTTGGTCAGTTGGCTCTTCATATGAGCCGACACAGCTTCACACCAGTTGAAAATGGTGCCTTGGTAACAGTCAATTGCCATCCGCATTTGGGATCCGGAAGCAATGTGTAAAGCGGCCGCGCCGCAAATTCTGGTAACCGTGAACGCTATGACTTTGAGTTCAGGCAGAGTGATGTGTTTTATCTCTATGCCTTTTGAATGGTGAGCCCCAGGTGTGCACCACTCGTCGCGGAGACTATCAAGGGATTGGCCACCCGGCCTAGTCCCCGCAAGACTGAGTTGCTCACCTCTGTTCGGCAAGCCAGTGAGAAAGTATACATCCGAGGGCTCTATCTCGAGCTGGTGCCCTCCTATGTAAAAGCATTGTTCTTGAACGTTCCATCGCTCAACCAGCCATTCCAAGAATCTTACCTGGCCCCTCATGCCCGGTATGGTCCAATATTTGTATAATCCGCATGCTCTTAGGGCATCCAGGGAAGGTTGATGATTTATTGCAGCTTCATCATCCTCTACATGCTCTCTTTCTCTCCAATCTAACATGGTTAATGCCCTGCACATCAAAATAGCAATTAGAAATTGATTTGGGAATTTTTGGTAGTTTTTTGAGGGAGTTGGGGTTTTGAAATGCGCACTTCTCGGAAGACGCACCCCGGCTTTGTAGCACAGGGCGCCCGGACGCGGCTGGCCTGAAGGCGGGCTGCGTCTTCCGACCATTTTCCCGTATGAGAAAAAGTCGGGGGACGCGGGTCACCCGAAGGGCACCTGCGTCCGCCGAGAGGCGCATTCCAAAACCAAAACCCCCCCAAAAAATGAAACTAAGACCTAAAAATTGATTCTAAACGGATAGAAATGCAGAGTAGGATGTGTAAAATACCTGGATAAGACGGCGTTCGATTCCGACGGTCGGATTTTCCGCAGCGACCACGGGAAGTTTCTTGTCAAAAGCTCCTTTTTCAACCTCAACAGTCAAACGGTAAAAATGACATGGTAAAAGGTCTTTTTATAGGTTTTTTGGATGAATTAGTTCATTTTTTACCATGAAAAGATGTTTTTCGATGTATTTTTGCCTATTTTAAACAGGTATGAGTAATGTGTTGCTTTTGTGCAGGACAAAGGGATTTCGAGGGAAATTGTAATTTTTCACAAACAAAAATATCAGAGTCATCTTTTAAGCCCTTTTCTGACTCCTAAAACATGAAAAGATCGCCGAGCGTTTCTTTTACACTCGTTAAAACGGAATTAAAAGACGGTCCCCTTTTAGCTCTTTTCTGACCGCAAAATCAGGAAAAGATTGCCGGGTTTTTGTCGTTTCAAACTCGATAAGGAAATAAAACGACGTGTCCTTGATCGCTTTTTACTTTTCAGGTCAACGACACTATTATGAAAGTACTCCTTGGTCGCAAGATCAAGCGGTTCCCCCAGGTATTATTTTATACTTTTTCGGGCTTGAGGGACACAAATATACGAAAAAGTTCAACGTGGAGTCTCCTTTTGTTTTTTCAGACTCTCTAAAAATGAAAAACGCCGAGTTTCTCCTATACTGGGCTCGTTAAACTTTTACAGTAAAGGACCTGTTCAATTACAAACAGGAACGAACCACTCCTTCCTAGGGTTCGAATTTAAACTAGGTTGGACTCGTCCGAAGGATGAGCTTATAATCAAGCATATGTTATCCTCCTCAAGCTTGTTAAAAATAAAGAGGTACTTGCCAGAAATGGTGGGGGAAAAGAGAGAAGAATGAACCTGTTTGTTACCTTTTGTCTCAAAAGAAACTTTATTACCACTCTTGAACACGACACTTTTCATTCACCTGGGTTGGGAAATCTTTTACCTCACAGTTGACCAAACCACTTTGAAAGTCTTTAACCGGGTTCCGGGGATTAACTTTGAGTTATTCGTCACCAAGCCATCTGTCGTGTCGTTATGTGTTCAAGAGGTCTGCAAGCAAAACTTTCATCTGCAAAATACTTGTCATCCATTTGACCATCCCTGAGTCAGTCCTTACAGCAACATTTCTTCAACTTGAACAATGATTTCGTGTTGCGGGCTTGCCTGCAACGGGTCGCTTTCTATCGACATCGACACATTATCTAGAAAGATGACTTAGGAATCGACAGTACCTTGAAGTCTGCATGCATCAATGGCAGGTTTCTCGCCTTTGACGTCAGTTTACATCATTGACTTTCGATCAAAGGATTCCGTGAAGTGTTCGACATCAAAACATCTATTCACATTTCACGGGTTGTGCTTGGTACTTTGAGAACCATTGACATTACTGGTGGTCTCTCTCACGCTTGTTAACAGTTTACATCATCGACTGGTAATCAAGTGGTTTCTAACATGTTCGACATCAAATCATTTAATCACATGGCTAGAATCGTACCAATTCGGGAAGTAGAAGTGAAGACCCTGGATCTAGTTTCTACCATCCAGGCTGCGAGGAGTTTTGTATTCATTATCTATGTAGACTAATCATAAACAGATGGCTGCGTCCATACTGTGTCTACAAAAGTCTATAAAAATGATGTACTGCAAGATCATTCCTGTATCAGAATAGTTAGTCCATTAGTTAAAGTTTTGAATCTGAGTATGGGAATGCCTACCTCAGTGATGATATAATCTTATACATGTATTTTGTGTTGAAAATTGCAGGTTCCAACCAGGTCATCCACAAGACAATCCTTGAAATGATAAAGCGCTTCACCCTTCCTAGAATTACAAAACCCTAATCTATTCCAGGCTTCGCACTTTAGGGGGCAATCTGTTACACTAAAAAATGTCACCATGACTACTTACAGTTAGTATGGCTCAAATCAACAGTCATGCTACCCTCTTAGGCAAGTCTTATGCCTCTGCTATCCATCTCAAACTCAAAGAAGAGAGAAAGTCTTGTAAAAAATGTGTTTATCTCTGGGGTCGCAGGTTCTCTCTAGCCTTACCTGCGGGGACGCTCACAATGTTCACAAAAGTTGCGTCCTTGGACGCTCTGTATGTTAAGGGACAGGTGCGTCCTTCTGTAAAAGGCAAAATGCGCGAGTTTCATCTTAAAAAAGTTACTTGTGGTTACTTCTAGAACTTTCTAGAGGTCGGTTTGATGAAATGGATGCGCCTCCAGTTGGTTCATGTATCCCTATTAAGGAGGAACTTATCCCATCAATAAGGGAGCTATCCCACCCAAAGAGGGGGATTATCCCATTGATGGTGGACCTGAATAACCTCTTTACAGCACTATAAATAAAGACATTGAGCCAGAGGGAGGAGAGGTTGGAGCTATACATTTTCTTTGGGTAAATGCTGCAGGAATTAGGACTCCCATTTAGAACCTTGTGAGGAGAGATTGTCTTTGCTTGATTCTACTTGGAAGTGGGTGAGCTTTGTCAAAGTAGAGGAAAACCCTTGATGGACCCTGGGAGGAACTTGCACAACACCAAGGCCAGGTTGTAAGAGTTTCTTTGTTTCGTTATTAATACAAACTGGTTTATTTTTCTCAATAGCTTGTGTTAATGAGTTATTTCATGTGTTCCTTGGTCTGCATGTTGAATATATGTTTTATTATATGAAATGCAAGTGCTTGGTAATTGTTTGATTGTTTGTGGTTGCAGGAATTGACTTGAAGGAGGAGCTCATCAGGACAACAACAGCGTTTTGGAATAAGGTAAGCCTAAACACTTGTAGTTTTCATGTTTTAAAAGGTATATTTAGAGAAAGATCACTCCATTTTGTCTTGTTTGTCGCTAGAGAGTTTAGACTCCTAGGGAGGTCAGTTGTGTCCGCACAAACGACTTTTTCCGCCACGACACCTCTAGGGGAGAAGAAGAAGAAAACATTCCTCTGGAGCAAATGGCTACAAGCAGAGATGTTGGGAGCAACATCTTGTCCAAAGATGAATTTGAAAATCAGATCGAAGGTTTCAAGAGTGATATGAGGCAGTTTCTTGCCATGCAACTGGATACCTTGCGGATCCAAAAGAAGCAAGAAGAAGCCAAGAGGGCTTTGGCCATTTTTTGTCCTAGGTGCACTAGAAAGCATCCTTGGAACGAATGTCCAATGCACTCTCTAGAAGTGTGTTTCATCTGTGAAGAATACCATCCTACAGATCAGTGCCCTTCCTTGCCCAGAATCAAAGCTACATATCAGAGAGCCAAAGGAGCCACTGAATCACTCTATTATATGAACCAAAGGAGGCCACATGGACCTAGATCTTACCAGCAGGAACTGCAAGGGATACCCGAGACCTATTATGACCCTTATCAAGCCACTTTCATGCCTTCTTGGGATCCCCCTGCTCATCCTTCCTGGTCTACACCTCCTCCTTGGTCATATTCTCCTTGTTCCTTCACAGATCCATATTATGCCCAACCAGTTGCTCATTCATTTCACTCTTATGCTCAGCCACAGCCTCAGTGGAATGCACCTTATCAGGAGTGGAGGCCCCAGTACAACTCTCATCCCGCTCATTTTCCTCCACCACCTGCTCATCCACACCCATCGCCTCCTCCTCCACCAAGGCAACCCCAAATGCCTACCCAATCACAATGCCATCCATCTCCATCTCAATTTCACACCTCCACTCGACTACCCGTATCATTTCCAAAGCCATACAATGGAGCAGCTCAACCCAATTGCAAATCTGAGGCACAACATATGCAAATGACTCCTTTTGAGCTCAATGATGTTCACCAAAGCTCAGGAAGAGTGTTGCAAAAGAGAGAATCTATTGACAACATTGAAGGACCAAAGGCAAAAGAAGATTCAAAAGAGGAGATCAAAGAACCAAGGGCTGCACTTGATGAAGAAAAGAGATCAGAATCAGAGATCGAGAGAGTTCCCTCATGGTTACCATCAAATCCTCCATGTATTCCAGAGAAAAATCAACAACAAGAGGAAGATCAGAAGGTCATAATAGAAGGTGACATGAAGAATGATCCAAATCAGTAAGATGACCAAGGATATCAAAGCTATATTGAGATATGGTTTCAGAAGGTCACTAAGTTGCAGCAGTACTCTCCTCCTCAGCTATGTTTTGTACTTTCAAAGTCAGATCATGTTGTCTCTGAAAGTTGGATAGTTGTCAAAGCATGCATTCCAAGCCTTTACATAATCTTGTCTCTAATCTCGATGTGCACATGGATCCATTGGAAGTATTCTTATACTTGAAAATGATTTTGTTTTTCAAGTAGGGTAGGGTAGAAAAAAAAATGAAAAAAAAAAGAAAAAAAAAGTAAAGAAATGAAAAAAATGAAAATAAGAGAAAAAAAACAAAAATCTAAGGTGAAAACCTCCTCGGAGGCGCCTTAGATTGGCTCATTGATTGAAAACCTCCATGAGGCGGTCAATGGGTTGGGAAAAAATAGAGAAAAGAGAATAAGATCTCTGGGTGAAAACCTCCCTTGGAGGCGCCCAGGGCAGGCAATTAGGGTGAAAACCTCCATGAGGCGCCCTAGTTGTTTTTCAAAAAAAAGAGAAAAAAAAAGAAAAAATAAAAAGCTAATCTCCATTGAATAATTTCATGTTGCAGCAGTGACATTGCAGGTTGCAAGAAGGACATTGTAGGTCAGGTGGATCACTCAAAACAAAGACAAAGGAGTTTTTGTGCCTTCTACAGGAAGTTTCGTATCTTCTACAGGAAGCTTACAAAAAAGCCAAATTGATCTCCGAGGAGGACCTGAAGGCTTGGAATATGTCCATGAGGCCTACCCACATCCATGTTTCCATTCCTCACCCCTTTTCCATCATTTTTTTCATGTCATTATGCTTCTTTCCTCAAAACTGTGTCTTCTACAGGAAGCTCTGTATTTCTACAGGAAACATCCTGTAGAACCTTTGGACGAGCCAAATCCAATTTCAAAAGTGAATATGATGGTGGGAATCTATTGATTAGGCCTACAAGCACTTGTGTGTCCATCCCTTGCCTTTCTCCATCATTTTTTCACCTCCTTGTGCTTCTCGTTGTGCTTCTACAGGAACTTCCTGTAGAAATTGTGGGAAACTAGGCATGCATTTCAAAAAGTGGTTTGGCAAGCATGGTAGCTTCCTCAAGGGTCCAGAAGCCCTCATGCAATCTTCCAACTCCTCCTCCATCATCTCCATACCTGCATCACAGCCAAAATTCATTTTGTCATACCATGCAAACACATGCAAAGTGCCTTGAAGCAAAAATCCATAGAGCAGAATTTGTTTTTGCCATAACTTGAAAACCATGCATCCATTTGAAAAACCGTTTTATGGGGTATTGTACAAGGTTGATGACAACATGTCTGAGCAGTTTCATACAATTCCGGTGCACGGTTTCCAAGGAATCAGCCTCCATCACCATCAGCCATTTTTTCCTTTTCTCCATATCCGTGCATCCGTTTCAAAACCTGTTTCATGGGGAGATGCACATGGGTGATAGTAACCTACCCAAGCAGTTTCAGTCGATTCCGATGCACGGTTTCCGAGAAATCGACCTCTGAAATCTTCAGCCATTTTCCATTTTTCTCGAAATACGTGCATCCATTGATCACGAATTTGATATGGGAGATTCATAATGATGGTAGGGACACGCTCACCAAGTTTCAGATCAAACCGATCTACCGTTTGGGAGAAATGGCAAAAAGAAGCTCTGGTTGTGTGACCATGCAGCAACAGCAGCTTGAACGGGCAGAGTTGAACGTGGAAATCATTGCACGCAGCTCAGATCCGGCCAGAGGACACCTGCACAGGGGAAAAACAATCAAATATTAGCAACCAAGCCACATGCAATCAGGAAAACCAATGCATGCAGCAATGACAGGCCACAGCAGCTCACGGCAACCATTCAACTTCGAGGTATGTGACTAATCTCATTCTCCTATTGCATAGATTTAATTGGAAACTGCATGAATTGATGGGATGGTGGAATTAAGCCACGGATTAGCAAGGCTCAACTGATTTTCTGCTTTAGAACTCCGCCGGCAGCCACGCAGTGCACGTGGACAATGGACTCACGTAAAAATTAAAAAAAATTAAAAGAAAAAAACAGTGATAGGAAGTTTAACTCTAGTGCAGTTGATTAACGGGGAAAGGACATGCAGTTCATAACATTACTGCAGTTCTAAAAAGCCACGCACGCTTGGCCACTGCACTCCTTCACCACAAATCACGCAACCATTAATCAACACTCAGCTGAAACTCACAGATGGTTGCCAACTTGCACTTGCATCATGTTTAACTCGGAGTATACATCCTCTGCTTCCACAATCGACTTAACCTATCGTCCTCCGCTGAGTTTCCTACCTGGTTCAAATTTCACTCGTGAATCACGTTCTACAGGAAACGGGTGGGGCCTTCTACAGGAAAGTGCAGCAGAGCAGAGAAGCCTGAGTTTCTCTGCATCAAGTTTGGAGCTTGAAGAAAGGTGAAAATAGCTGAGGTGGATCATGCTATTTTATTTTTCGTTCACTTGCACGTGATATTGCAGAGGGTATGAAAGCCGTGTAATTTCTTTTAGAGCTTTCAAAGGATATGGCTGTGTGTGAACAGATTGGCAAGGTACAAGGTTGTATCCTCCTCCTTGTAACAATGTCAAATAGTGACAATCCTAAAGCTGCTAAGGATGCAAACGAAGTTCTGGAGAACCTCCCATACAGTGAGCATAATGTAGTGCAAATGGCACAGGCAAACTATTTCAAGCCCTTAATACAGCACCTGAGAGAAGGGTCTGACACAATGAAGATTGTTATAGCAAGTAAGTTGTGAGAGATAGGTTTAACAGATGAAAACAACGCTGCATTGCTCAAGAGGGAGTTGTATTTCCACTCCTTGAAATGATTTCAAATGTTAATTTGAAGTCAAAATTAGCAGCCATTGGGGCACTTCAAAATCTTTCAAGTTTACCTGAGAATGCGTTACAAATGATCAAAGATGGGGTGGTCTGACCCATCTTGGACCTTCTATGCACACCACTATCAACTATATTTGCTTTGAGAGAAAAAGCTGCTAATACCTATGCAAACCTTGCTATGTCTACAGCATTGCCCCAAAGAACAAATGACACAACAGCTGCATTATTGGGATCTGATGAGATCGTATACCAGCTATTATCTTTAATAAATTGGACACCACCTTCAATACATGGAAGCATTGTTTGAGCATTCCATGCCATTTGTTGTGTACTAGTAGCTGTTGAGGCAAGGACAACTTGATCTATCTTATGTTCTGTTCTGCTTCTGTTATCAATTCTTAGTAGAGTTCAATAAGAATGCCATTCGATTCAGTTAAAGGCCTGGAAACACTCTTTCCCATCCAGATTTGGCATGCACTATCTATTCTCGGGCAGCTCATTGTACTCGTGTGCTTTTATAATACATTAGACTTGCCATTCATGTTGGATTCGTCAGCTTTCAGGCAGCACAGTTCAAGGAGAAGGAACCCCCGGCCAAGCAACTAAAATCAGTGAAATTGGTTCTACAAGAAGTTAGCAGACTGCTTCTACAGGAAGACAGAGACTGTTTCTACAGGAAGCCAGCGAACAGTTTCTACAGGAAAGTCTGAAAAGCAGGAAGCCAAAGGAGAAATCGGCCGAGATGCTAGCCAAGGAAGTCACCAAGGCCATCAAAGACAAGGGGAGAGATTTGGTTGCTCAGAGGATGAGCAACACTTTCAGTAGGGGGGTGATGATGAGCCCCAAAAATGTACAATTATTTGGGCTCATTCAACCTCCTAATTTGGCTTAGCCCACCATTCTCATTTGTTTATTGCATGTTTTTGATTATTTTTATGTTAATAGAGTGAATTTGCTTAGTCATTATGCCAACAAGTCTAATGGGTGCTTTGTGTAGCCTTTTTGGTCAACTTGGAGACAAAATTGAAGGTCTTAATGAGCACTTGGCAGCCAAATTCGTGGGAGAACAAGCTAGAGGATTTGTAGGAAGGTGTCCCCCTCATTTATGGGCCCTTACCTCGAATTCTCCACCATCAGCTCGGAGTTCAAAGGCCACCAAATCAATGAGCACAAGGGCAGCCAAGCAAGTCAAGTTGGACTGCTGTTAACTACAAGTCTTGGGCAGCCAAGTCCCTAACTTTTAGGAGGACTGTTGGGTCCTCAAAATTGTATAAATAAGAGGGCTTGGGGCCTCATTTTGGTTAGCTAGTGGTTAGTCATTTTGTAGCCAGTTAGTCATTTTGTTTTAGCCATTAGTTAGCTAGTTTGTAGTTCGATTTTTATGCAATAGATTAGCTTTGCTTTCAGCTCATGTTCAAGTTCTCCTTGTGGACAGTTTTGATGTACTTTTCATTTCTTGATTAATAAAGATGGATCTAGCTTTGCACCAGCTCTAAATCTTTCATGGGAGGCTGTAGCTCTTGGGGTTGGGCCCATCTCAAGCGCCCAGTACCTCCCTTGTTTCTCTTTATGTGTGTTTGCTGCGTTCTTGAGAAAAAATCTGCTCTTTAGATTTAATTTATGCTGTGTTACTTAGGTTGCTTTCGATGGTTAAAGTAGTTTCTTATGTTTAAGATAGATTGGTAGGAGTTATTCATGCGTTTACATCTCTTTGATAATGTTTTTTTCACAGGTTGTACGTGATTCTTTTCATGAATAAGGTTGCTGTCCACCGATTTCACTAACTTGTTAGATAGATCACATGATATTTCGATTGCATGCAAGATGTAGTTGGTTTGATCAAGCAACCACTATGCAGGGCATCTTCATCACCTCCGCGTTCATTTGAGCCTCGTTCAGATCAGCTCCTCCATCACCAAGTCTGTTCCCTCATCTCCCATCTTCTCTTTTGCCAAGTAACCTTACCTTCTTCCCCATTGTTGTCTCAACTACCTTCAAGCCAAGTCAGCTTTCCACATCATCTCACCACTCCATCCATCAGTTCCTAGGTCACTTCAGACCCCCATCCTACCTCCATAACCATCCATGCATCTTCCATCAACCATCCATCCTCAAAAATCCAATTCGTAAACATCCTGTAGAAACCCCTGCGTTTCCTGTAGAATCCCCTGCAGACATCCTGTAGGAGGCCACTGACTCGGTTGCTGAGCCTCTGAACGTGAGGAACCTCTGTGGAATGATGCTAAGGATCTTTGGGGATCTCTCCTAGCCTCCCCAACCTTTCCCAAGCTTTCCTTCCTTCCGCATCACATCTGCACAACCAAACCCTAATAAGCACAAAATCACAATCACTCCATCCACTTAAAGAAACAATACAAAAACATGTCTTTTAAGATGCAAGTAGATTAGATTCATGCATTTTCACTTATTAGAAGTAATGGCATCATTGGTAGAAGTTTCCTTCACATTCTTTGCATCATAGAGGTTAGACTATTTAAATTAGGGTTTCCTAGGGTTTCCATGTTTTGATTTGCTTTCAGTTCATTTTTGCCAAGTAGATTAGTCTTCTTTGAGCTAGCTTTCGTCCATCATTTAACAAGCTTCTTCTGAGAGCCTATAGAAGTTCGCTTGAGCCCTAGCGGACTTGTGCCAGCTGACCAAGTGACAGTTGCGACAAGAGCTAGTACTTGTGCATACAGCACCGTCGCTTCCAAGTTTGTACGAACTACCGGGTTGATAAAATTAAGAGACAGGAAGCCCCAGGAGTGTAGCATTATTGCTACAATACTGGAGCTCACCAATATGTAAGTTGTCATCATCTTCGACATATCCTAAGCCATGTGGATTTTGATTACTTTGAATTTCTTCCCATGGCTTGATGATGGGTTTGGAAGAAAGTTGAATTTGATCATGAACAACTTCGACACTTGAATTTTTTTGGATGAGGGATTTGGAATCAATATCTTTATCTTCATCTGTATGGTTGAATGACTTGGAAGAAGCACTCTTCTGTTGTAGCTCATCTCTTTGTAGTTGTGACTCTAGTTGAAGGAACTCAATTATTTCATGTGCATGTTGAATATGTAATTGAATTTCAGCAAGAGTTGTTTCGCTGATTTGTACCATACAGTCGGCTGATGATAACATTAAATTGTGAAGAATTTGGGATAGCTGAATGTGTGTCGCCATGTTGTTTTGTTTACTTTGAAGTCAGGCTCGCTTGGTGTAGAAGTTGTGCTTGAAAATTGCTCACTTGAAATTAGGCTCTCTTTTCCTAAATGTCGTGCTATGAAATGTTACACTTGATTTTGTTACTTTCATGACAAGCTCGCTTGATTTTTTTCTTATTGCACTTGCTGGCAACACTTGCTAGAGTTGTAGAACTTTCTTTCTTAAACTCTGGAATTCACGCTCACTTGATGATGATCATGTTTGTGTGAATTCTCGCTTGCCTTACTTGATGACTTCACGCTTACTTGAAGGAATAGCCACACTCACTTGATGTCGATCTCAACTTGCTTGATTGGTGTTAGAATTGAACTTGTTTGGTTGCTTTGATGGTTGCTGCAATGAACTTCACTCTGGCTCGCTGGAAGGTTTGAACTTTGTACTATCTTGACGCAAATTGCTTGAATGAATACTCACGCTCACTTGTAGGAGATGTGAACTTGTTGTTTGTTTCATTTAGAGTTAAAACTCATGGACTCACTTGATTGTGATTTAAAGGAAGGGTGTCGAACACTGCTGGAAATGCACCCGAAAAGCTTACAATGATTTTAATGACTCACATAAAACAAGGAATTCACTTGTCTTAATTTGACTAAGTTGAAGAGAATTGATGCACTTGACTTCTGATCAAAACGTGGGTGTCGGTTTCAACTGAGAATGCACCCTTACAATTCAATGCAATTGGAATTTGATTTACAAGTTCTTAAATTTGTTTGCAAGAATGTTGATGTAGACTTTGCTTTGAAATTCTTTAACTTGATTAAGTGAATTTTCTTGATGACGTAGAATGTTGATGTTGACAATCTTTGATTATGAGTTTTAGTTGCACAGATGCATGTGTTGAGTTTACTTATCCTTCCTTGAAGCTATTTTGTTACAAGTGTTGTGCTTGCTTGCACTGAACTTTATGTGTGTTAAATGAGATCATTTATGTGTCAAAACTAGACACAAATCGAAAAGCAACAACATGAAGCATGCACCATCATCAACACACTCTTCATGTACCTAAGATCCCCTTGTTCAATTTCGGGTGGATCTAGGACACAATCACCACAAAAATGATATCTTTATTAAACTTTGGAGTACATAATCTGTCAGCTTCACAACATCTTCATGGAGTCAGAGTTCTAGAACTTTTTGAAAGACAAATGTCTTCAAAAAACTGACTCAACCTCCTTAGCTCATTGATGCACAAATCTTCAACCTGAATTATGCAATAAAAATTATCTACACAATTCATTAAACATATGAAAGTAGGAGGTATTGCAATAGTAATGGTTGTGCTCTTATAACTCCCACATAAAAACTTTCAAACTTCGAATCCCTTTACAGTTATCACAAATATCCAAACTCTTCCCCCTTGCGAAGCTGAACATTAACGCTTCCAATAAAATCGATTGACTCAGACTAGTACATAAGTCACTCATCATTCACTGAGAAACTTTCAACGACCTTTGCCTCTAAGAAAGTTTCCTCTAATATCTGGGAAATTAATGGTATCTTCATTTATTTTCAAAAGAAGAGTTAGATATTCACTTTGGCACAGCAACAATGACAGACAATGCTATGACACAATCGTCAAAATAGAGCTGAACACAATATTTGATAAATATGGTGACAAAGACGTTGAAATGAGTTTCTTTTCCACCTCATTTAGTTATTTGTTGTTGGTCCGATTTGGGATTATTCATCAAATGAGAATTTTGTACAAGTGCTAAGCAATCATGCAAACTGGGAACACTGCCTCTAACCAAGAAGATACAAATTCTCCACATTTAAAAATTCCTGTCTCAGTAAAGTTCAATGAAGTCAAAACAGATGCAGTTTTACTGAATGTAGATGACAGTCAAGACAGGGTGATAGCATCACTTTTGTCATCAGGCATACCTTTTGGATTTTTTGATTTAGGTGCCCCCCTATTCAATGCATTAGCTAATCTAGATTTGTGTATGGAATTTGATGAGAAAAGTAATACTATACCGTAGATGGAGGTTGAAGTTGAGTCTTTTGTCAAATCCAGCTCTAATGGAGAAGAACATATGGAGCATAGAGGGATCCAAGATGAAGCTCCGAGTCGTTCTAGATAAATACTATAGTTGTTAAGTACTGGCAGGGCCAAGCTTCATCAGTTGTGGAGCTTGCTGAAGCATTCTCTAGATCAACCTCTCACATAGTCAATGTACCGTTGTAACAATTTCTCCACGTTTCAAAAAACCACACATATCTTCCAATTCACGGTTGTTGGCCTGTGGCTCTGTCTACAACATTTCAATTTATATGTAATGGTGAAATTAAAAAATCCATTATATAAATGAAGCATTGGATTTAAAAATCCATTTAATATCAAATGCATAAACGGAAGTAATCAACATAACTCTGCATTATGTTTGACTGATTTACCATAAGACTTCTACGTTATATAAAACAACAAAACTTTAAGAATTGATTGATATCAATCTTAAAATCAACGCAGACTTAATTATATTTGATAGACTATAATTTCATTGAATATACGGGTTGAATGCAGATCGAATCTGCTCTATTGCTCCACCTCTATGCCACTTGAACTCATGTTGCATTGATTCTCATGGAAGGCTATCACCACTGCTGCTCTGCACTCAACTGTTGTGCGCTCTCTTCATCCGTTGAACCAACTCTCATGGATACAATACTCACGTTGCACTCTAGATCACATCCCACAAACTATACTCTTCTGCACTTGCACTAGTCTGTAGGGTCGATCTCCACATAGGCAAGATTTAACCTAGAATAGCTTTGATACCACATAATGAAAAATGAAATTGACTCAAACAGCTGAGTCTTTTATCAAATCCAGCTCTAATGGAGAAGAATATATGGAGCATAGAGAGATCCAAGATGAAGCTCCGTGTCATTCTAGATAAAGACTATAGTTGTTAAGTAATGGCAGGGCTTAGCTTCATCAGTTGTGGAGCTTGTTGAAGCATTCTCTAAATCAACATCTCACATAGTCAATGGATTGTTATAACAATTTCTCCACGTTTCAAAAAACCACACATATCTTCCAATTAACAGCTATTGGCCTGTGGATCTATTTACAACATTTCAATTTATATGTAATGGTGAAATTAAAAAATCCATTATATAAATGAAGCATTGGATTTAAAAATCCATTTAATATCAAATGCACAGATGGAGGTAATCAACATAACTCTGCATTATGTTTGACGGATTTACCATAAGACTTCTGCATTATATAAAACAAGAAAACTTTAAGAATCGATTGATATCAATCTCAAACTCAATGCAGACTTAGATCGGTTTGATAGACTGTAATTTCATTGAATATACGGGTTGAATGCAGATTGAATCTGTGCTATTGCTCCACCTCTATGCCACTTGAACTCATGCTGCATTGTTTCTCATGGAAGGCTATCACCACTACTGCTCTGCGCTCAACTGCTGTGCGCTCTCTTCGTCCGTTGAACCAACTCTCATAGATACGATACTCACGTTGCACTTTGGATCACAACCCACAAAATATACTCTTCTACACTTGCACCAGTCGGCAGGGTCGGTCTCCACATAGGTAGGATTTAACCTAGAATAGCTCTAATACCACATAATGAAAAATGAAATTAACTCAAACAGTTGAGTCTTTTGTCAAATCTAGCTCTAATGGAGAAGAATAGATGGATCATAGAGAGATCCAAGATGAAGCTCCGAGTTGTTTTGGATAAAGACTATAGTTGTTAAGTACTGGCAGGGCTGAGCTTCATTAGTTGTGGAGCTTGCTAAAGCATTCTCTAAATCAGCATCTCACATAGTCAATGCACCATTGTAACAATTTCTCCATGTTTCAAAAAACCACACATATCTTCCAATTCACGGCTATTGGTTGTGGCTCTATCTACAACATTTCAATTTATATGTAATGGTGAAATTAAAAAATCCATTATATAAATGAAGCATTGGATTTAAAAATCCATTTAATATCAAATGCACAGACGGAAGTAATCAACATAACTCTGCATTATGTTTGACTGATTTACCATAAGACTTCTGCATTATATAAAACAAGAAAACTTTAAGAATCGATTGATATCAATCTCAAACTCAACACAAACTTAACTCAGTTTGATAGACTGTAATTTCATTGAATATACGGGTTGAATGCAGATCAAATTTGCGCTATTGCTCCAACTCTATGCCACTTGAACTCATGTTGCATTGATTCTCCTAGAAGGCTATCAGCACTGCTGCTCTACGCTCAACTATTGTGCACTCTCTTCATTCGTTAAACCAACTCTCATGGATACAATACTCACGTTGCACTCTAGATCACAACCCATGAACTATACTCTTCTACACTTGCACCAGTCGGCAGGGTCAGTCTCCACATAGGCAGTATTTAACCTATAATAGCTCTGATACCACATAATGAAAA